>JAPDSC010129898.1:26066-48066 GCA_026290005.1 Latrodectus geometricus
AAAAATATATGAATTTTGTTATTCCTAAAAATAATTTTAACATACAGAAAGGAAGAAATAATAAATAAAATTACATTAAACAAAAAATTAAAGCTCAGTAAAAGAATCCCATGCATGTATTCTTTAAGTTAGGATCACTAGATTGATATTGAGAGGAATATGTATTGATGATGAATTTAAATATATACCAATAATCACATATTTCTCAAACTGATTAAATCTAGTCCACAGATGCTTTCCTTTGACTTATAGATAAAATTACTTCAACAAGATTTATACAAACCTCACAAATCAACAAAATAGCAATTGTCAAAAACAGGGAATTCAATTTAGAAAATGCAGAAAATTGGAGAATACTGATGCACTTAAAATATAGTAAAATAATGGATATATAAAAAGTGAATGTTAGTTAATTACAAGTTTATATTTAATGTATTAACAATGTTATTTTTATTTTACCATGTTTATCCTCCAAATATCCAATTGATAGTATTTTGCCAGAATAGAACAATATTTTATTTGCTGTTATCTGAATTATAAAAGATTTCTCTCACAGGCATTTCCATAATTGACCAACAAACTTTTGATTTTAAATTTCAGAATATATTTAACTTAGGTAAAATAAATAAAAATGTTTCCAAGGAAAACAAAAACCATTCATTAAAAAAGTATAATTATGATAAAAAGGAGGGAGAAACTGTAAATTAAAATGTAAAAGAATAATTTGCATACATTAAAAATACTGACATTGTAGTCTAGATCAATATAAACTTAAATGAAAAAAACTATATCTAAAATTTAAATTTTAGCTATAGTTTTTTTCCCCCCGAACAAATTGTATCTGGACACCAATATCTGGAGCCAAGTAAAAATCTGGACACCAATGTCAATATTTTTCCCTTTCCTTTTCTATTTATTTATTCCAGAAATTTAAATTTCAGATGTAATCATGTCTGAATAAAATGTGAGCAAATTTTAAATACAGCTAACACTGATAAAAGTTGCAGAGGCCAAGTTTTTTAGAGTATTTATTCTAGTTATCAGAAGGTAATGATTTCACATGCCAACCTAACCCAAGATCCATAATTTTTACTGGCCGCATATTAAACATGTTATTGTCCCATTGTCCTCTATATGAAATGATATATTTGGGGGTAGCAGACCAAGTATGGGTGTCCTCCGCTTGATCTTTGCTTCTAAATTATGAAGAGCCAGTTTCGAAGTCATGATGTCACACCTACTGACATTATATAACAATTAAAGTACTTGAGCAAAAGTCCTTAAAATATAAAGAATTCTGAATTATTCGTTATTAGATCAAAATAATTGACATTAAAATAACAATGAAAATAAGATTTAATATTTAACAGTATACTTTCCACACTAAGCTGCCTTCAAACTGATATCAGCAATCAATGATATCATGTTAACTTCTTATATTTTCACAGAGAAATTCAATACTTAAAAACAAATGCTCAAAGAATTATTATTTTTCTAAAGACATATATGAAGAAAGCTTTTTTCACAGATAAGAATATATGATACAATCATATTATAGTCTTATATAGAAGTTGGTTGGTTGGGTTTTGTGGCGCAAGGTCCAAAAAGGGCAATCTGCGCCAAAAGTTAAATTTTAGCAATGTAAAACCCAAGCTCAACAATAAAAAGTTTAAAATACAAAAATAATCAATTAAAATAATTAATTTTAATTAAAATTTTTATAATATAAAAATTTTAATTAAAATTATCATAAATTATGAAATTATATAGAAAGTGTTATATAAAATGAATAAAACCAATTACCTTCAAAAAGGCAAATAGGTTTCTGTGGGGTGGCTCCCCCACCAAATCATAAAGAGTTAAAATATCGGTTTGAAAAAATATAAAACGGTAAGAGTTAAAATTAGGGCATGAAATTAAAATATGAAATACAGAATATGGTTCATCACACGTTTCACACCGTGGATTTAATTCATATATAGATTAATTAATATAATTCTTATATAGAAGATTACCATAATATAAAATATATTTATTAGATTAATTGAAATGCCTTGAAAGAGCTAAATGAAACTATTCTGATAATAGTAAATAAAGGTAAAGAATTTAGAAGAAATTATGAAAGCAAAAAAGAAAAAGGCAAATATTGTTAAATGATACTTTTGTAAAAAAAAAAAAAAATTAAACATATGATATTACAATAGTCTTAATTTGATAATTTTTTTTTTTTTTAAATTTAGATAATGTATTTTAATGCTAAAAGCAGATACTCTATAGAGATCTAATATTTTTTGGATATTTCTCGTCATTATTATTAATCATAATAATTTGAATCTACATTATCCTTAGCGTAATTCTATATCAATTCTCATAACTATAATAATTGATATTTATTTCAAAAATAAATGAAAAAGCATAAAACGTTATTGAAGGATAAAGCTATTGTAATTTTTATTCATAAAAAAGTTATCTTAAAGTGCATCTGAAGTTATTTGGGAAACTTTAATTAGTAGATAGTCATGGAAATTCATTACCATATTACTTTGAGAAAATTAATCTGATAATAATTTAATAGTTATCGACATTTATTAATATTTAAGTCATCAAATCAAACATTTAATTAGGGAAAAAAATTTGTAAGCAGAAATTTATTTTCTCAGTCTTGTTCTCACATTTCATTTACCTATAATTAAATTTTAGTTTAGTTTTAATTCTTTAGTCACTTTTAACACAAAATGCAAACTCCTGGAACCTACAGTTTAATATGACTGTAAACAATTACGAACATCAAAAACAAAAATCGAAAAAAAAACATTGAACTGATGACCATAGATTTAATTATTCAGCTACAAATATGACACAATTATTATGATATAGGATAAATAATACTATTGCAGATGATACTTATAGTTTAACTACATGCAAATGAGTCTGAATATAAACATTTTTAAGTATAAAATCTTTTTTTGATATTTACTGATGCCATAAGTCAAAATTACTTGCATTAAAAGTACAGAAATCATTCAGAAAGTAGAGCATTTAGTTTCCAAAAATACGAAACAAAATACTTATATCAAAATCTAATTATATAAAGATTTAAAATAATCTGCTGCACTATACATGGAGCTTCTTTTCTTCTCTATGTGATAAGATCTTACATTTAAGCCTTTCTAGCACCTGGTCATGGATTTCAGAATTCTTTTTCATATTCTTCAATTGCTCTATCAGTTTATTAAGATAGGTAGTCATTGCATTTCATAATAAAATTCATTATTATGAAGGTAAATCTGTAGAGATTATAAAGACTCTCATGTAAGTTTTTCAAAAGTTATAGCAAGCAATTCAAAATAAGAAATAAGGTTTTTCTGAAAGAATTGATATTCTTTGCAACTTTTCTCTCCTCTTCTCAAGCCAACTTTTGCATCATTCTCACTATAATTTAAGAATTGCTTTAAGAAAAATTTCACAATCCCTACCTTGCTTCTAGCAATTTTCAATCTTTAATTAGTTGACAGAATTCCTAGGAGCTGTTTTTACTGGAGAAAGTTACAGAATACAATAATACTGTGCTTGATGAATTGGCATCATGTTATCACATGAGATTACTATAATGAACTCTTAGAAATTATATGTAAATTTGAATATTTTGGTTTATTTGTCATTTAACAGTCAATTTTTGAACACACGTAAAATTAAATCAATAACAATAATTTAAAGAGGATTTCAAACTACGACAAACATCCATGCCCAAGGTCGAAATTAAACACAGAAATTGTTGAACAAAAAGAATGCTAATCACTCCACAGCCAACTCAGCTTAAATTTGAGGAAAAAGTGGCACAGAAACAGATAATTGTGAACAAAATCTTATCACGGTTTCCACTATAAAAATATAGTTTTTAAAAAATATTAACATAAAACAAGGTGCAATAAATATTTAACGAGAATTCGTTCCAGTTTCCTAAGTTTAATAATATAATGTGAATTTCTAAATCTATAATGGGAGAAAACATGTTTACAGAGTATTGCTTCTTTTTATCAAAACAACATTTACAGTAAATGGGTTTTCAAAGTTTGAATTTTTCTTTCAATATAAAGAATCCCATTAATGTATGAGGAAGTCATTTCTTTCAGCTTAATTTTCTTTGTATTACTTTCTTAAAAAAATTTTTATTCTTATTGTAGGAATATCTGAACAAGAAAGAAAAACAGATATATGATTTTAAGGAAGAAATCCGGTGTTTGAATTTAGCAAGTACATATGAAGTATAAAATGTTTCACAATAATTAGTCTAAAGAAATATTTTAAAATTGTAAAAGAATAAGAAAAGCAAACTTAGAAATATTTTTAGAGAAACAAATACATTTATCTGATTTTTTTCCCCAAATAAAAATAAATTTTATAAAAGACTCACATGTGTGAAATTTTAAAACTATTCTGAAAAATAAACAGTGAAATTTTTAAAAAAGGAAAAAAAATTTGTTTTATATTATGTTTGTAATTTGCATAAAAAATATTCTTAGATATATTACAACAGTACATATTTCATTTTAATTGAAGCTTATTGATTAACTAAACTTTTTTCAATTATACACAATAGTTGATTAGGAACAAAACCTTAACATAAAATTTAAATAGTATTCATTAACTTCATTGGAAATGCAAATCCTGAATAAGTAGTTCAATCAGAATAAGGTATAAATAAATTCAACATAAAATATTACAAAACATATGAAATAATCATTAAAACTAATTTTTCATCAATGCTTCCGCTATGATTTTATTATTCTAATTCTATGATTTTATTCTATTTATTTTACTAATTCTATGATTTTATTTATATTTAATTTAATAAAAAAAAAGTAAACAAGGTTCCGAATGGCTAATATATTTTCTTTCCTGAAATTAAATTCTTTGACAGTTTTGAATCAATCATTTTATTAATGTTACTCAATAACTGTCATTTCCAAAGCATTTATTCTTAAATATTCAACATTTATTACACATAAAGATTTCCATGATAAATTCTGAGCAATTTTTAATTATTTTATAATTTTACTCATTCTATATTATTTTAAGAAACAATTATAGAGGAATAAAAGATGAATAATATAACAAATAGAATGAGCATAGTTTACAAAGAAACTGGGCATGATTACTGTGAATTATAATAAGAAAGAATAGATGCATTGCTAAAGCAAATTTCAATTAGAAATTCATTTTAAAAAATTCAACAAACATCATTGAATTTACTCAATAAAAACAAAAAGATATAATATTTTTGTTTTATTTTTTAATCATTTGTTCGTATATGTAAATGTATTAATCAAAAGTCAATATCCAAGTTTAATGCTCAATTATTTGGGTGCATATATATTTCTATACAACTAATTTGGGTGTATATAACACTAGCATATTAATAAAGAAAGAAGAGATGGATTGCTAAAGCAAATTTCACGCACACAGTTAGGTGAAATTCATTTTAAAATAAACAAATTTTAAATTTAAATTTAATTTTAAATTCAAAAATTCAACAAACAACATTGTAAATTTATAGAGCATAAGAATTAATGAAAAATGAAATCTGGAAATTTTATTATTTTGTATACTTTACAAATATTTTACACTAACATTTTACAAAGACATTAAAATAAAATAGTAACTACTATTTTTAGACAAATTTTACAAGCTATAAGTTAACTTACTTTTTCTGCCAAATTGAAGGAGACATGCAAAAAGTACAATCTATAACTGAAAAAATTCAAAATATTAAAATATTTAATAGTAAATTAACTGCAAAAAATAGATAAAAGTAAAAATGTAAATTTGGTTTATTATGTAAAAAAATTATTAAATTTGATAAAAACCAAATATTTTAGAAATAAATTAACCTTTAATCCAATTTAATAGACTTTTCTGCCAACATTGTCAATTTATTGTACTCAAATGCAATAAAAAAATTTTACTGGTGAAATAAGGGTTCATTATAAACATAATTTGTCTCAATTTCACTTTTTGTGAAAAATTTTTCAATTCCAAAAAAAAAAAAAAAAAAAAAAAAAAAATGATTCCTCTCAAAAAAATTAATGTAATTATTTGTAAGCTAATGAATTTAAACTTGAAGAAGCCAATGACTATTTGCTAATTATTATTTCAAAATAAAATTGATAAGATTTTGTATATTTCAATAAAGATATATAAAATCAAAACATGAATATTTATTTATTTTTTTTAATTTTAAAGGTAAGATTGAAAGAATGAATTAAGGATGAAATCAGAGATTGATGTTGCATGAACCAGATGGATAATAATACAATTCAAATTATGATGCAAATAAAAAATCTTTTGACAAAAGGTTTTTAAAGGAGAATATTATATAATTGCATTATTTACTATTGTTTTCAAGTCTACATTTATTAATATATGTGTGCATCTGTACCCAATGTAACATTATTAAACTTTCTATTTTTTTTTATTTGAAGAAAAAGCAATAAGTTAAGCCACTAATAAAAGTGCAAAATCGGTGATAAAATTTAATAAAACTGAGAATTTTTTACTCAAGTAATATTTCACTACATTTTTAAATTTGACAGATTTAGATTTATTTAAATTAGCTAATGATCTTATTATTTATTGTCATATACATCATGCCATCAAGTTAGTAAAGTTGAATGTGTAAGTACTTGTCCTTTACAATGAAAATAGTTTCAATAAGTACAATCTAATATAGTTAATTTGTGTAGTAAAAATATTTTTTTTCCTAACACTGGAATTCATGTAACAGCATATAATTAACTATTCATAATAGCTTATGGATATATTTTGTTAAACAGATATTTTGTACATGATATTTTTTGACATTTTTTTTTACATAATATGAATTTATTTTTGTATAAAATTTAAAAAATAAATAATATTTATTACAAATTAACTAAAAAATTAACATAGTTTTTATTCCTTTCAATAATTATTAAAACACAAAGTCATAAGTTGAAATTTGGTAGATCCTCTGGCTTTAGTCCTATTAAATTGATGCTTACCTTCTTTTTGAGTAAACATGTCAAGTAAAAAATAAAATGATTAATTTGTCATCTACAATTTGGGAAAGCACTTTTAATGAGGACTATGTGTTTAGCATAATAATTCCCTTTCATTATTATTTAATAAATTCTTTTTTTGGATTAATTTTAAAATCAAATTTTTATTTTTTACTAATTACATTTGTCAGATTATTAGAGAATGTCATATTTTAAAATTATTATACAAAAATTATTAATTCAATATTTTTTACATGTTTCTTAAGACTTTTTATATACACTTTAAGAACTTAGAATATAATGAGCATCTCATACCAATTATACTAAATTCTTATAATTTGAAATATTATACAATCATTGAAATATCTTTTTTATTTAACTCACATAGCAGAGAATAAGATGAACTATTTAATTTAAGGATAAAAATTACTTAAAAGATGTATTGATGAACTTATTTTCCTCCATTCCTGTTTTAAAAAAATAATGTGTTAACAAAATTAAGCTTATTTGAATTTATTATAATATCAACACAAATGAATATTATAATGATTAAAAAGGATGCATATATATATTTAAAAAAATACAAAAAAACCGCATAAGTTTTTGAAAAGTAATTACATTGAAATTTGCTTTGATATAATTTACAACACAACTGTATATCACTCATTAGTAAAGTTCTCCAATGAAGTTAATACATATCCTTATTGTGAATTTCATAGTACACATTTTGATATTCAATCAAATTAAATAAATACTAATGAATTCCAAATTTTCTTTTATTATTATAATAAAGAAGGACAACAAGATTTTATTAAATATTTTCCATGATATTCATCAAAAAAAGAAACATATTTACATTGTGGATGTTCCCTTTAAATAATTTTTCCACTTGCAAAATTTGTATTGATTAAAGAACAATAAGAAGTTTACCTAGCATGATAACTATTTGATTAATTCAGTTACAAGTACAAGGTTTTAAAAATGGAAGACAACAAACAGAAAATTCGATACATTTTCGTTTTTCTCTTGTAATGGCGAAAAAGATAGCCGGGTGGCTAAAATTGTGAAAGGTGTTTATTGTCCTATATAAGACTGTAACAACCAATTACGTACAATTTTTGTTTCGTCGATTCCGTTCGGGTATTTTTGATGTTAGAGATGCACCTCGCATGTGAATACAGCATCGTTGAAAATGTCTATATAAATATCAAAAATGATCGAAATTAACCGCATGTCAGCGGTCGTAATGCGCAAGACCTAAAAATCTACATGAAAGCTGTTTTAAACCTTTTTACAAAGTGAATCCAAAAGAAGTTATATAAAGTTCAAGTAAAAAGAATGGATTTCTTTTTCCCCAACCTAATATATATATATATATATATATATATATTTCTCTTCTAAAATATTAAAAAAAGGTGTTTCCATTATAATAAAGTAATTAATGTTTCAAATTCAACAATATTGATCAGTAAAAATTTGTAAATTTTTTTCAAAAGAAGAAGTGATATTCAAAAAAGATAAAAAAATGTAAAAAAAAAGGGGGGAAATCTAGAAAATAATAAAATTTGTGTGGAAGGCTGCCCCTTAAATCTTTAGACTCGCAATTTTTAAAGAATTGCAAACTAAATGAAAAAATAATGTTCTCTGATTAGACCAAAAAAAAAAAAAAAATGAAGAGAATTATTTATCAACCAAGTAAGAAACCAAGGCACAAAAATAGTCATGAATTAATATAATAAAGAGGTAACAGACCATTCTTTTCTACAAATTATTATAGATTAAAGTCTGACTTAATGAAAATGAAAATTAACATTTAAATTTGTTCAAATGAAAATTAACATTCAATTATTGCTCTGCAAATGGAAACAAACTAACAAATTTATAAATCAATTTTTAAATAAATTATTTAAGTAACTGCCAAAATTGAAAACTGACATTATATATGAAAATAAATCTTTAATAAAATTTTACATTTTTACTCACTCCTCCATAAGCAAACACACATACTAAAGTTCTTCTTTACCATTTATAACATAATATATACAAATTTAAGTGTTAAATGATAAGTGGTTATGCAGTATGTAAATATGCAATGTAATTGTAAATGTTATGTTACTCACCGCATTTTTATTTTCAGTTCAGTAGCTTAGTTTTTGCTTGTTGTTAAACTTTACAACAAGGCATTACATTAAATATGAGAAATTTAAGGAATCTCAAGATGCTGTGGTTTGCAAATGATTGTTGTTTCAAGCCATTCATATTAATCTGTTGACAAAGGCAATACCTATAGTGTTTAAATAAAGAAATTGTAAAGGAGGTTTCCTCTTCAAAAATGGACTACAATATTGGTGCTGGATTAAGAATGTTTTAATAACTCATGCAAGACGTTTTTTACATGAGACATCGTAACAATTTTTCAATTACAATAACTTATCACACAAGATAACTGCTGTCCAGTATTTTCTGATTTTATCAGCAATCAAATAGTAGCTAACCAGAATAACAGTTTGTATTGAAATATTGTTGCTCACTTTATTCAAGATACCTGATTATCAATAGAATGTGTAATTGAAGAGATCAAAATAGTCCTACAGAAGGTTATGCTACATCACATCAGACTGGTATCACTAACAATGAAAAGATAAACCCAATAACTTTAATTAGTTATACAGGTATCTAGTTTTGAGCCAAGGTCAAAATGTTTATATGGACTGTTTAACTACCTTTGCAGCAGTATGGACTGTTAGCTTGGCAATCACGACTTTGCCTATTCTTGATTCTATATCAGACATGAGAATTTTCGAAGATGTACTCAATGACAAATTTAAATGTAGAATTGATATTGCCTTGTGTTTTCAGATTAATTTCTGTCTTATTTACAACATCATGAAGGTCATGTCCACTTTGCTGGGATTAAAATGAATGTACATTGCCATCTGTTATTGTAATATTAGTACATAACTTGAAATGATAGTATGTGATTCCACTAGATATGCATCTCAGTCACCTTCAGCATTTACCAGTCTTTGTGCAGTAAATATAATATTTTTGTTATATTGAGACCAATGGCTTTACTCAGCGAAAGACAGTGCTTCAGTAAGATAAAACTCTTTCAGTAAGTAACAAGAGTTGACAATAATCAGAAATAGAAAAGTTTAAATACCAGCACTAGCACATCATCTAGCTCTCACATCAATAAAGAATATACTCACAACAACTGGTTTGACACCAAACAAAAGTCACTATAGTCGATGACTTGTGGTATTAAGTATGTGTACATAACATTCAATCTATTTGACTAAAAGCTTAGGTATATAATTCCAGATTGAAGTAGATGTTTGAAATATTGATTTCTTAGAATCAGACTCTAAGTTTCTTAAAATTCGCTTGTTTTTCTAATTTTATGTAATAAACTAATAAATAATTTATAATTTGAATTTTTTCTATAATAAGCAAGTTTAATGACCAACATAAATAGTATAAATACTTCATTAATTTGATAAAGTAATTAAAATACTTACGATTTTCAATATCCTTTACATCATTTCCTTTGTTCTCAGTTGATTTTTTATTCATGAAAGATTGAAGTGTACCTGTATTTGAAACCAAAATGAAAATTTCTTTAGCATAAAAATAAATTATGCTTAAAAATAATTATCAATTCAAAAAAATTAACATTATATAAGTTTTATTTTAAATCAATATAATTCACAAAAATATAAGACTTTCTGGAAATGTAGGCAATATATTTTTCACAGAAGTATTTAACTGGTAGATATATTTTGGAAAGAAAAAATTTTTACATAAATTTATAACTAAGAAGTATTGTGATTTCTAATAAAAAAATGAAAAGAAAACAATAAAAGGAAATGTTACTGAATAATTTGCTTTCAATCATCTGTACTTAATGATAATATTTGCATCATTTAACATCATAGCTAAACAATCTTTCAAAAATTAAATAAGATCTTAAAATAAACATCAACTTTATTTATAGGTATTTAATTTACCTAAATTGTTGTTCTGGCAAAACCTAACTTAAACCAGATTTGTTTTAAATGGAAGGTTTACAGCATTATATATGCAACTGAATATGCCATTGAAATGAATATTTAGCCTTACTAATTACAAGACTGGACTTAAAAAGTTCCTCGCATCTTGATAAACCATAAAACCTAAATGTATTTACAGAAAACTAACAAATAAACCATCTTAGAAGATAGATCTTTAATTCAACTGCAGTCAACAATAGAATCTTCAAAATGGCTAGCATTTATTTCAATAATGGTTGCAGTTTCTTAGTATTTTATATTTAGAAAGATGACCAATTGACAAAATCAAGATATTTAGCAATTTATTTTAGAAAATATATTTCAATTATTTAATATATTTAATTACTTAGATATTTCCCGTGTTTCTATTTGAAAGTACCTAGCAGATTTTTGTAGGAAAGTTATAAGAACAGTCTAAGTGTTCTATATTATATACAGTGGAAACATAGAACAAAAAACATTTAAAAGGAAATTGTTTTTTTTTAATATGGTATGCCAATTAGCACAGTGATAGAAGATTTTTTTGGTGCAAAAGTAAAACATTAACCCAAAAGAACAAGCAGCTTCATAACTTTCATATTAATTGTCTGAAAACAATTTGTTTGCTTTTATTATAACAAAATTCCGTAAAAACTCATATGCATAGTTATTTTTTAAAGAATATAAATTTTAATTTTGAAAATTTCCTAAGACTAGAGAAAAAATAAATAAAAATAAAATTTAACAAATTTAAAAATTGTAGAAAACATTAAATATTTAACTTTAAAAATATAGTGTTATTTTTTTATGAGTGCATGGTCATACATAAAAGATTATAATATTTTTAAATGTACTTTATTTAAGAATTTAAAAAGTTAAGAAAAATTTCCTGTAAAGTACATCATTTATGTTGCTAAAAATAATGAATGGAAAGTGAGACATTTTGCAGAGGAATTTTCATAAAATTATTCATTGCAAATTGAGGTGAGTGATGAACTTGACTTGTAAATGTTACATAAGTAAAAATTAGCTTGGGGTTTGGTCAAGGTCCTAATCTATAACTATTAGTTAGTAATCCAAATGAAAACTAATCATGAAATAAAGCTATGCATGGAGCAATAAGTATACATTTTTTTTAGTATTTATGCATCTTTGGATACATCTTAATTTGGAAACCATTTGAAACATTAATAACAGAAGTGTCAAATAATTTGCTGAAGAAGCATTATTTAAGTTTAATACACTGAATTCCTTTTTTTGTAAATATGTAAAATAATGAGTATGTAGGTGATGATTAAGTTATATTATCTTATATAATAAGCAAAAAACACAATTTATTCATAAAAATCTACAATCTTCTCTTAGTTTTATATATTTCAGAAATAGTAAGAGACTTTTATAGTCTCTTACCATTTCAGAAAAATCCATAAAAAGAATAAGATTACATTAAAGTTTAAAAACTGGGACAACAAAACTTCTCAATATCTAGGAGCCCATGACTTCTTAAAGTTTTTGAGTCTTAAATATTAGGTCAATTTTTAATTGCTTTAAAATCATAAACACTTTTACAGATAATATTTAGATGTAAAATATTTGGAAGTTAAAATTTTTGAATTTGATATGAAAAATTAGTTTATATATATATAAAGATTTATATTTTTAGTTTAAGTTTACATGATTAAAATAAATGATTTCAATAGTATATATACATATGTTATTATATATATTTATATAATAGATATTTTGTACTATATAAAAAATGTGTATGATCTTTACAATAAGTTTATATTTAGTTGCAACTTCTAAAAAAAATTGGAAAAAAAAATGCACCTTTTCTATAAATTCAGATAAGAAAAATATCTACAATTATCTCAATATAGCTGTAATAATGCACAGCTATATTTAAATAATAAAATGAATTTTTAAACTTTATATTATAGTTATAAATCATGCAAATATATCTGTAATTTCATAACTCAAATTAATGTATAAGCAATTTACATTATGAAAAATAAAAGAATACATTTTTGTACTCTCATTAAAATTAATATTACAGTTTCTCAGACGAATATTAATTATTCTTTAAAAGTTGAAATAAAATATTAAGTAACATTTCTCAATAGCCTTTACATAATTCATAATATCAATTATTTATTAGAATATACAGGTAAAAAAGCTATATTACTTAGAGTAAAAATAATAAATAGAATAAACCTTGATATGTTTAAGAATTCTTAAACAATGAAATACTTCATATGTTTTTTTTTTTGTTTGTTTTTTTTCCCCCTGTTAGTTGTTTTCAGAATTTTATACACTTTAAATAAAAATTTCAATTTTCTTACACGTTATTTTGGATTGACATTTTGTCAACTGTTCTTGGAAAATGGCCTTTTACAGCCTTTCATAGTGATAGTACATTATTTTTCTTTACTTTTTTATAAATTATGATTTTAGCTCTTCCAACTTACTCAACTGCAATAAAATTATTGTAGACAGAATCAAGTATCACAGACTGAAAATGTAAGCCTACAGAGAATGAATATGTTAAATGAATTTTGTAATCTGAACATATATATGAGTACTTAATGAATGCATATTGCAATCATAACAAATGTTGCAATTGCAAAATCTCTTTTCCATAATGCATCATATATATCCAAATTTCAGCTCAATTTTTGGTAGAAACCACCAACTAGAATTCACCTGGTTTCATTTCAATTCATAGCAGTATCTAGTCTTTTTGTATAAGTATTTATAAGTTTACAAAATTCGATTAAAATTTGGCAACCAAAGAATTTTCGATCAGTTGCATTTAAATCAATGGTCAGGAATCTAATACTTTCATTGCTTCCTGTTTCATCACATTTTATTACATCAATGGCATTAATCAAGCTTCAAAATGGGAGTTTCCTTTGAAGTATCTCAAAAGCAGTATCTCATTTTTAAATCCTGTTCATGTATGAGATATCTTGTTCATGATCAAATTTTGAGAGATAAAATAAATTATTCAGAAATTTGCAAAAATGTATAGAGACCTGATTTTTGCAACACGTTAACTAATTTATTTGCTACAATGTTGCAAAACTCTTAGTTTCTCGTTTCATTTTTCAAAATAACATTCCATGCAAGTTTAATAAACTACATTCACAACAAATTATTTTTGGCAATTCCAAATATACCAATAAATGCATTATAGAAGACATCATTATCAGACATACAAATATTTGATTTCAAAGGGCATCTTTTATTAATTGTTAAAAAACCGTTGGAGAGCACCACAAGTAGTAATGTGAGAAAAGAAGCACTACAATTGGAAAGAATTCATATTTGAATCACCTATCATTAATGCTGTCAAAGAAATTATTGTTATTGATTTGTTTAATGAGTAGAATTATCATTTCCATACCTTTCTAATAACTGTCTTTGAGGTGAATTCAACATAAATAATTAAAAGTCTTTTGGAAAGATTTGGATAATCAGGTGGAATTTCAGCTAATGGTTTATAAATTAATATTTACCTCTTTTCTTCATTTTTCTAACTCCTATATAAATGAATATTGTATCATTTGTATGAAGGTTGTGACTTCATCAACTTTAAAACCTCAACACATATTATGCAAATCTTGTTTTGTCGTGAAGTTTATTTGTTTTGTGAGCTTTCATAGACTTCTAAGAATAATAAGCTTTGATAAATTATTTGCTAATTGCACTGCCAAACTAATTTTTCCTTCAATTGTTATGTTGGCTCTTTCAATTCCACATTTGTTGCCAACATGAACAGCATGATAATTTACACAAATTTCTATATTACTTCTTAAGAGCTTTTTTGCAGAAATATAAATTAGAAAAATTTTGTTAATTTTATTTGATTTGATATTGTTACAATCACTTTCAAGTGCACATGCATTAGAATTCTCATTCAAAAAGGACTTTACAGACTGTTTTGAGTAATAAAAAAATAACCAATATAGAGAATTTTAACTTAAAGTTATAATTTATGAATCCCTATAAAAATTTGATTATAATAATTATCCACTTTAAATTAGATAAGCATAAATGTTGTTATAAACATAATTTTTATATGAAAAAAACGAAACTAACAGTATCAATAAATAATTAATCTAAAAACAAAGCAAAGTAGATAGAATTTAACCACACTTGTAAAGATATAGAAGAAATACTAATTCAAATCAAATTTTGAGACTAAATATTGTAGTAGAATATAATAAACTGCATAGCAGATCAATTCCTTATTAACAAATATGCCTTACTCTTTGTCAATTTTAAATAATTCTGCCTTAAATCTTGAAACTACAAATTTAAAAAGAATAGGAACAAAATTAAAAAATACAGAGAAAGTAGAGAGAAGATTAAAACAATTCCTGCATAAAGAAGTGAGTATAAGAATAACTGATAACATCTATAACAGTAAATAACAGACAGGTAGGCATAAAAGTAACTTAAAAACAAATAACTGAATAAAAATGTCTATTAGTTATGATGGATATTTATCATATAAATGATAGGAATGACATATATAACAGAAAACTTTGAAATGCTTCAAATATATAATAACAAGAATTATATTAATATTTTAGAAAAGATATTTAAGTTAATGATTTGTGTATCCATTTTATTTCAAAAGTATAATATCATTATCACCTTTCTGAACCATCGAATAAACAGAGCAGCAGCTGCTAACAGGACATTTATCACAATGTGGATTTTGTGGAGTACAAATAACAGCTCCAAGTTCCATCAACGCTTGATTAAAATCACCTGGTCTCTCTTTAGAAACAATTTTATTTGCAATATTCCTAAATAAATAGATATATAATTAATATGAAGTAATATTTTATCTTTAACAACATATATATCAATAAAATAATGTATTTTTACAGAAACAATATTCTACAACTTGTTAATGTGAATATTTAATAATTATTATTTAGTCCTTCTCAAGGTACAATCACAAAAATAGAAATCACCTAAACATAAGTATTATTATTTGTGTAAATTTGAAAAATTTAAATTAACAATGCAGTTTTACCATAGATTCTTTTGACTAATCTGAGGTTTTGTAATTTTTTTTATTATCTTGAAAAAAATCTATTATTTAATAGCCTTTACTTTCTGGATAATAATAGAAAATTATAAACATAAATTATTTTGAAAAAAATGATTATATTATAAATATTACCAGAAAGTATAAATTTAGTTAGGAAAAAGCATTTTTGTAGAACAAATTTTGATTCTTCTTCTATTTTTGTATGAATTACTTGAAAAGAGAATGTATAGCAATAAATTGAAAGCAGAGTGCAAAAAAATCCAAAATTATATTTCCTTATCTATTTTTTTAGATATCAGTCATCTACTTTTTTTTATCAGTGTACACATTTTATATTAATTTTATTATACATTTCCGTTAATTTTATTATACATTTCTAAGAGAATCAATAATTGAAAATAACTTCATTGCACAATTAATTTCATTGAAATAAATTTTTTGCCCAAGGTATCAGTGTCAATCAGATAAAATATTAAATAAATCTAGATATAGTTTGATCATTTAAATTAAAATTACAATTCAAATCAGTAAACTTTCCAAAGTTAGTTTTAAGGCTAATAAAATTAGCACAACAAAAATAATTAATTTATAATAAGTTAATCTACTTTAAAAGTTTAAAAAAAACACTTTATATTTTAGGAATTTCTTCAAGTGATAAATAGTTTTAGAAACTAATACTCTTTCTGATGTAAATTATACTTTTCATACTACTAATCATTTGAAAGATAATCAAATATTTAATTTTCTTTTAATAATAAAATATGAAAAAAAGCAACAGTTTCAAATGAAACTACAAGATGTCTTTGATCGTGACATACTCCATGTAGTAATAATTTTAAAAAGAATGAAGGAAGATTTACAATTGTTAAATAAAGAATTTAAGAAATAACAGATGGTTACAAGTTATGAAAAATTAAAGGCAAAAAATTGAAATAAAGCTTGTTTTCCCAGTTTGTTTTGGTTACAAATACTGTAATACCGCAATTATTTAATTATTAAATGCATTGTAAAATGATTAAATTTTGTCAAATTTATCATTAATCAGATTATTGCTACATAATTATATAGCATTGTGTGAAAAAATTAAATACTGTTTTTTTTTATGATATAATAATCAATAATATAAATATTTATACTAGAAATAAATCAAAAAAAAATTTTTTAAATATAAATTTCTGTAGACATTTACTGTTTTTTAAAATTATATGAATTACTTAAAAATAATAGTTTATTTTTGAATTCATGAATACAATGAACTTTTTTATAATTAATTTTTATTTAGTATAGTTATACAGTATATACTAATTTTTATTTAATATATTAATTATTTTATAAATTTGAGCACTATTATCAAAAAATGTAGATAATTTTTTTAAGGAATGACTACAAATCAATTATAAAAAAGTTAAACAGCTAACAAAGAAGGTTATTAAGTTAGAATAAAAATAGTTTACAAGTGTTTCTTACTTTAACTTTATTTCTAACTAAAATTTATTTCCTCAAAATGTGTAAGAAGTAAATATTTTCATAAACAATTATTCCTATATGAATCCTGTCTACAAACAAACATGTAAATATTAACAAGTTTAACACAAGGTTAAATATAAACATATAGGAAACAATTTAAATGCAAAAAATAAAGTAATAATATCTTTGTACCATAAATGATCCCGAACACCTGGCTGAGAAATATTAGCTCCAATTATTCGCATTCTTGATAATACTCTAATTACATTACCATCGACAACACCAGCACATTTCTGAAATGCAACTGATGCAATTGCTGAGGCTGAATAGGCTCCAATACCTGGAATTAATTTCATTAACTCAGGAACAGTATCTGGTATTTTCCCACCAAGTTTATCCACAACAATTTTTGCACCTTCATGCAGTCTGCGCCCTCGGGAATAATAACCAAGACCTGCCCACATCTGAAGCACTTCTTCAACATCTGCAGCAGCAAGACTTTTAACTGTAGGCCATTTCTATGAAAAAAAAAGATCTTTAAAATATAAAGATATTAAACTAAATTTAAAACAAATAGAAATTATTTTGTTATATTATACTTATCAATTGAAACACATATTGTGTATAGCAATAAAAAAAAATTAAATATGATAATTCTTTCTATATACATCTATTCAATCTAATGAATATATCCATTCAAAATTGTTGTTACACCATAATATTATTGAAAAAGACATTAGCTAATGATTTTCAACAGAATAAATTGTTTAAATTAATCAAATTAAAATATTATTATAATAGAATGAATTGTTTAAATTAAATAGATTAAAATACAGAAATAGCTGTAATTTTATTTAAAACGTAAAAAAAAAAAAAAAAAAAAATGCAAACTGAGTTTGTACTTAAAAATTATCGGCTAAGATATTGATGAAGCATTTGATCAATTTCAAAATTATTTCTTAAAATTTAAGCAATCACTAAGAATATAAATTCATTTAATTATTGTTTAAGAAAAACAATAAAAATTGTGGTATGGTATGATTAAAAAAAATAAAGATATATAATTAGTCTTCTGTGGTTATAGCAATTAACAAATAGCAATAGCTGGATAGCATTAGAATTTAAAATTTTTACAAGTATGAAGTTTCCACACATGATTTATATTCAAGATATTTAAAATTTTTAGGGACTCTTTAGAAATATTCAAGAACAATCTTAATACTGATATTTCAAAACATATTTTCCTTATTATTAGGAAACAATTGCTCCTTAAATAATCAAAACAATTATATATTATAGAAATGAAAATATAAATTTATGATAATATTAACTGAATTTTTAACAATTTAAAGACTGAATTAAAAACTGTACATCTAATATTTTGAGTCATTTTTATGCCTTTTATACCTATCCACCTTACACATACACTAAATAAAAAATAATTTTTTCAAAATAACTTATATGTGAAAAAACATTTAAATAATACATTTGAATTTTTAAATAAATATAAATTATGAAAGTGTATTGGGAATAAAGAAAATGAAAGGAATTTTAATGATCACATTTATGCTTATTAACTAAATTTTAAATTTAAGTTTTTAATCCATTTGAATTAAACAAATAAATGGAGAATGATTTTCTAAGATAAGTTTGAATAAGTTTTTTAGATACTTCTTTCTGATTAATGGCTCTTAAAAATATGTTTATTTATTAAATACAACAATAATTGTAAGTATAAAATAAAACAGTTATTTTAACAGGACTGTGATTTAGAAAGAATTATAAGGATTAGAAATATTTAACTGAGAATTATTTATATCAATAAATTTACAATTATTATATAATAGTTCATGATAATTTGAACATGTATCGATGTGAGAAATTAATTTCATATGTATGAGCATACTTTTAGTGATGATGTAAGGAACTATAATAAATATAATAAATAAAAAAATCTTCACAGCATGGAAAAAATTTAGTTACAAATTTTTTTTCATGAATCTTAGGCTATATAAGAAAAAGCTAAAACAATATAATGGACAAACACAATTTACATTTAAAATAAAATTAAGGAATTACTTTTTGAACAAAACTTAAATCACTTTAAATGCTTATTCACAAATATTGATAAGTATTTCAATAAATGGTAAGTTTGAAATCCATTTATTACTTATTGAAAATTACTCACTTTAATCCATTTATTAAAATAAGGAATGACTGTAGCAACTTGAGTCTGTTGCAACATTATTTCTGAAACCCATACAGCATATCCCCTAATATTAGCATCTGGCTCCAATTTAGCGATTTCTCTCCATGGTAATATTCGCTGCTCACTATCATACCATTTTAGAAGGTTTTCTTGAATATTTTCAATTTCATTATCTTTAAAATGATGTCTGTCACAGATATTTGCAACATCCTCCTCTTTTACTTTTTTAGTCTTTTTAGACGCAGTTTCAGTTTTTTTAGGCATTTTAAAGGCAATAAACTATAAACAAAACAAAAAATATTAAAATTCATAAAAATATGAAATAATTCGCATAAAAAATATTATTTATAATGATAATATTTTTGGAAAAATATGATGCACACACATATAGTTTTAAAATTAATTTCTATTATTTCATTGGAATTTAAAGAAAATTTATCAAAATTCAAAAGTATTTGATTGCTTTGTTCTTAAAAATGAAAACTTGAGGTCAGAAATCATTCTAATTTTTTTTAAAAAAAGCAAAAATCATTCATTTGAAAACTATATTTTTCTACAATACTGCAGAAAAGAAGACAACTAAGAATATTTAAATGTCAAATTAATATTTAAAATTAAAGCAGTACTTGTTCTGAAATATGCCAAAATTTTTCTTAGGGAATTGACAAAGAGTATTAAAGAAAGCAAAACAAAAGTGTATAAATCAAAGGAAAGACAGGGAAGCCAAAATTTCAATTATTTTTAACATGATCTTAAAAGGCTATAAAAATTTATAAATTAACAAAAAAAAAAAAAAAATTACAAAAGGTGAATGAAAAGATGTAATTTATATTGAATATATTTTGCAACTTGTTACTACATTCAAAAGAATTTTTTTTTCTCTTTTATTAATTTTTTTAGACTTCCTTATACAAAGAAGATTTTGAAATAACATATTAAACATACTATAAATCTGAGGTTTTACCATTACTGTTAAATAAGTCAATTATATATAACGAAAAAATATTGTCAAAGAATATTGTTTAAAAATCATTTGATAGCGATTTTGATAAATACAGCATCTTTTATTCAATAGATGAACATTTAACAACCAATTGAAATTTTTAAAGATTTATTTTCTTTTAAACTGACTACATAATAATAAAAATACATTTAGAGGTTACTTAAAAATTCATTGGATTCAAAATTCTAAAAAAAAAATGTTTCACTTTTTAATGAAGATTGGCAGAGTTAAATTTTGTTACTTTATTAACAATAATTTTTCTTGTATTATTTATTAATTTTGTTCATTAAATTGTATTTCAATCAATTAGATTTCAGTATGGAATTTAGGTATCCATATATTGAAATGTCATAATTTTAACTGTTCCAAGCTCAATTATACGAAATCTTAACAAGCAGAAGAGGTAAGATGTAAAATTTATTATTATAATTTGTTAATTTTCTTTAACCATATTAATTCTGAAACTATAACAAATATGGATGATAAGTGGATGCTTTCAAAAGAAAATTTTTCTTACAGCTGATTAGTTTCCAAGAACTGCAAATAAGGCAATTAAGAAAGATTGGTTTGATAAATGATATTGATCAACTAATGAATAAAAATACAGTATCTCAAGAAATTCATTATCAGCAATTTACAAGGGTTACAATAGCAGATTATAAAGAGATGAGAAAAAAATTCACAAAAGATAAAAAAAGACTATTCATCTGCTAAGGATATTTAACATCTGAGGTAAGAAATTAAAGCAGAGTTTTATACAAGCTGATGAATAATAGTTAAAAGATTTTAAATCCAGAGTCATATTTTGTAGAATAATGATAAAATTCTTAGAAATCCTACTGACACATTCAAAATATGGTAGTATATTTTAGAAATCTACTCATTCCTAAGTATTTTACCAGTTTATTCGATCATCCACAACAAAATTAGCAAAACAGTATCATTTATATCAACTTTGGAAGAGATGAAACTGGTTCTTAATATTCCAATACTCGATATAGTATCTAGTTTTGATCAAATCTCAGCAAATTCTAGAAATTTGATAATATATATATATATATATATATATATATATATGTGTGTGTGTGTGTGTGTGTGTACGTTTAAAGGACATTGGGTAAAATATATATCATTTTATCTATTTGGAATAATTGAAAGATTATTCCAAATGGATTGAAGTTGTAG
>JAPDSC010129914.1:0-16623 GCA_026290005.1 Latrodectus geometricus
TTTCATCATGTTCAACTTCTTAGATCACAGTTCTATTTTGATTAATTAGATTAGTTAGATTAGATTAGACAGTTAAATTAAATTTCAGTATAGTAAAGGGATTTCTCTACCTGAAAACATTTGCATTTATGTTATGATTTGATCTATTTCGTTCAGTTTATTTTAAATGTGATAAACTGAAAAAGAATACATTTTATCCCATTTTATCATATTTTTTACTTATAATAATTTTATATTTTTCTTATTTATTTTTAAAATTTCAAGTGAAAGGAATGCATAAAATTATCACAATGTTTATATGGTTTGCTATGAAATCTAAAGTAATCTTTTTTCTTATTTACAATTTACTCTTCATTTTATATATACTTTACAAAAAATCATGCTTTTCTGAGATATGTTTTCTAATGATATGTTATCTGGTAATATAGAAAATAGTTAAATAAATAATAATTATTATTTTTCGGAATAAATTGTATTTTAAGGGGAAAATAAACATAATGTTTGTACTGTATGTTTCAATTATACATCTTCAACATTCTGTAAATATTTTACTAATATTTAACATAAAGATTTTTCCACGGCAGTCCAAATTTCATCTCGTGTTTTTCGGCAATGACAGGAATCGAGCACAGGATCTACGCTCCGAAACGGCAATCTAATTTCATAGCCGCAGCAGTGAGTTCTATTTAATAAAAAAATTTTAACGACTTAAAATTATCTAACTTAAGAAGTAACTTAATTTATATATTTTTAATAATCTGTATTTTTATAACTAAGCAACAGGTAATCATCACTGTTATTTATATTTTGATTTATTATTACTGATACTATTATTATCCTATTAGATTTGTTCACAGTTTAAAAATACTCTTTTAAATAAAATATATGCAAGTTTATACTTGTTAACATGAATGAATTTCTGCTTATTTTTTTGCTGCATAACTGCAGAGGCAAAATGCATAAAATTCAATTATATTGAGAGCACATATAACAGTTTCAAGTAAGGAAAATTAAAATCAAACTCAAGAATTATTTTCTGCATAATTGCAGAGACAAAATGCATAAAAGTCAATAATATTGAGAGTACATATAACAGTTTCAAATAAGGAAAATTAAAATCGAACTCAAGAAGTATTTTACAAAAAAAATGAAATTTCCATTTAATTTAACCGATTATTAATTTGTACCTGTTAATGATGATTTAATTTAATTTAAGACATTTTTCAAACGCTTAATTATTGAAAAGGATAATTTTAGTTTAATGAGCACGTCTACGTTAAAATATTTTTTTTTAAAAAAACTAAATTGTTAGTATCGTGTTTTTATTTAAAGATAATAGAAATCACATTTATCATTAAAAATTTTATGACCCATTCTGATATATAAAAAATTAGTTTATAATTTTAAAATTTAAATTCTCTCAAAAAATTAAGGTACATTGGTTAGTACTAAATTTAAAAATTATGAAAATATTGGTCTGATATTTGCCAATTTTTGAAAAGTTTCCTTGTTTTAAGTGTTTAGAAATTTGTAATACATTTCGTTTAGATAAAAAATCAATTAAGTGTCTACATCTATTGTACAAGCATGATATTGTTTTTATTCATTTCCATTGCTAATAACAAGCAAATTAATCGTAATATCCTTCACCTAACATTATCGATAATGATTGGGCTGGAGTTGTATCGATTACTGCCATACGGTACATATCTAATAGTGACAGAGCATGATTCCGTATTGCGGTGACACGCCCTGATTAGAGAGGGTTATTCATCTTGAAATAAAGCTGCTGGCGGAGGATGTTTGGATCTTATGTTGTCTAAAACATTAAGTTTATATTCCACTGAAATCAATAAATGTAGTTCTTTTTATATGTATGATTATTTCTGATTAATTATATAATTTTAAAATAAATAAAACAGACATAAAAGTTTTTTGTACTCAAAAAAATAAAAATTTAAATTTTTCTCCCTATCTTTAACTGTCAATTGAATTTTAAACAAAAAGTTCTTTACATGATAAATTTATCATTTTTGTTATATAAGATAAATTTTGGTTTCAAAAGACTCTTAAGAAAATCAATTTTTAGTCAAAAGTAATATTATTTTATGATAATGATAAATTAAAAAATGTACTATATTTATATTTTGTGGGTTTTCTTAAAAATATCATTCTTTAATATCATTATTATTTATAGCATTATGAATAACATTATGATGAAGTAGATTTTCGCATATTTCTCTAAAATGGTACTATGAAAAAGTTTGCGTTTAATTTTATTTATCAATGCATGTTTAAAGCTATCTATTTAGAATGTCATAGAATTTTTCACTTCATAAAGCACCTTCGGAGGTATATTATTTTTAAAAGTGTCTTTAAAAAAAACTCTTTCGCATAAAGGACTATATTAAAAAAGGACTATATAAAGCTATATTGTTATTCTTATCAATGCGATTTACCTTAAGATTACTTACCGATTTACCTTATTTATACGATTATCCTTAGCTGATATCATCATTATTTATGACCATATAAAAGCCATTAAGAATATGCATCGGTTCGGATAAGAACTGTCAATATATTTCTTACAGAATTATTGTCAGAAAAATGTGAAACTATTTTTTATAATTCCTCGTTTTCCCAAATGAAAGTGTTCCATGGATACATTTTTTTCCGTATCAGTGTGAAAATTAAAAGCAATATTACTTACAATATTAATATTTACTATCACACAAAAATCATTCAGAAGAAATACCCGTATATTTTCAAAATATCCTTCAAAAAAAAATTTTCCTTATATTCAGTAATGTTCTTTATATCTTTTACTATTCATTATTGTATCTCTATCTGCGTCATCATTTAATTTTTAAGGTTATCTATCTTTTTAAAAGTCTGTAAGTGTTTTTAAGGTAAATATATATTCGATAAAAACTCCTTATTTCTTACAAATGAAAATATTTTTAAATGTTTATAATAATCTATCATTTACAATATACTTATTTTTTATAAACAAATGATATTAAAAAAGTTGCATCATTACAGAATGTTCTTATTATAATTGTATTTTAAATAATAATTATTTCAAGTATATAATCAAATATAATATAAATACAATTAATTCTTTTATAATTATTACTAATAATTGTGTATCAAAAAATGTATCCATAGTATTATTATTAACATGAATTTTTAAAGGTATATTGTTTAAAACATCATCACTACACTATAAGAAAACAATTAAAAAGATGCACCTTTTCCAAATCGACTTTTAGTCAATAATTCTTGGCGATCAAAAGTTTTATGGAAAATCTATAATAATTGGCTTTTTATATGAAACGGCTTTCGCAAACTATTATCATATTGTTTGAGTAAAAGCTGTAAACAAGAAGTTTTTAGAAGTTTGACTATAATAACTACGTATAAAAATAGTTAAATAAATGGATTATTTCTTTATGATGTTGACTATTCATGTTATTAACTTAAGAACAATATTTTTAGGTAATAATTTTCTTTTCTTTCCTTTAGGATGTTCTATGGACTTACTAAGGATTATTAAAATGGATATATTTTTTTGATTGAGAATTTGCTATTTTAATCATTTAATGTTTTTCATATTATTTAATAAATAATTATTAAGCACTTACGCATAAATCAACTTTAAAATATTAATCATTATTTACTTATCTATATCATTTTTTTGCAATTATAACATAATGATATATAATGAGGAATATAATTACAATATTCATTATAAAGTTTTTAAATTGCTGATATTAATTTTATAAATTAATATTACTAAACTAATATCATTATTAATTTCTCATTTTAAAATGTATGAAATATATTTTTGATTTCATATCATAGCTAGACACACTGTATCTCTTCCAAGTTCATTGTAGTATCGTAAATATAGTAATACAAGATTTTATAAAAATAATATGAACTCACGCACATAAATTTATAATATGAAATGCCAAACATAATTTCGTTCGTTAAAGTGTAATAAATATAGTAATGACAACATTTAATAATATCCCTATTTTTATTTACTTTTTAAAGAAATATATAAAAAACTAATTAAATATATATGTTAAATTACTTTATGAAGTAATTTTGATAAGAAATAATTTTCACATAAAAAAATATCTAATTTTCTTTATAATTGCATTTGACATACGCACTTACACTACTATTTAAAGTCAGTAAGATTATGAGATATGATATGATATATATATATATATATATATATATGTGTGTGTGTGTGTGTGTGTGTGTGTGTGTGTGTGTGTGTGTGTGAAAATATTTAGTATATTTTTAATAAGGATATTTATCACAAGAATTTATTTTTATTTTATTAATGTTAACAGTAATATGTCAACAAATTATATAAGGATAACAACTTATATGTACTTTAGTCTAATTAAGGCATTACATTTATTTTAAGCATTTATTAGCTCGTTATAATGGATCTGATTGATTATATTTTGTTTCTTAATATTAAATATTCATGCTCAAATATTTTTTCTAATTTTTTTTTCTGTTATTTCACTATCATTTAGTTAAAAATACTTTATAAATTTGTATTAAAAAACATATCATTTAGATAAAAATAGATCTTTTCAAATAATTCTCGGAAAATATCCTTTTGCATGCAATAATAAAAATTAATAAAACATAGCTATTATTAATTTTAAATATTAATATAATCAGGCGAATATGTGTAAAGTTTTATGTACATTTAAAGTTAACTTTAAATGTTAATTTTAATTAAACAATTTAAAAATTAATTTTAATTAGTTACGAATTAAAATATTTTTTTAAATGAAAACTTAATGAAGGTTTCTTATCTTTTAAATCTAAATCTCATTTTTATTGTTTTAACATTTTAATTTAAGTAAAAATTGCATTTTTTAATTAAAATAATTTTATATAACTGTCTTTTGTTTCATTTATTTTTTAATGATTATTTCATACGAAATAGTGATTTTAAGAGATCTATAGACATCTAATTTCACATTCAAATACAAACTGTAATAGCTAAAAGTAGCAACTTTATCTCAAACTAAACACTAGTAATTAAAGTAATGAAAATGAAATTACTATAAAATTGATAGTTTCCAACAGAGTGTTTCTTTGTGAAATATTTCAACATGCCCTTATAAATTTCAGAATTATTTTTATATTCAATTAATAAAAAAATTATCTTTTGAAATCAATTTTCCAGACATATTTCTTGAAGAATAAATTTCACTTTTTTAGTATAAGCCAATATCATTTTATTTTATATGTTTTCAATATGTTTAAGTAACTTCACATGTCTTCATTTATGTTTATTTTATCAGTGGCTGAAATTTATTTTTAAATATGCTTCAACTGATATGCGTAAAAGTAGTTATTTTTAAGTTGCATTCTTATAAACATTATTTAATTATTTTTCTCATCTTCATAGATAATACAAATATTTTTTAGTAAAAAATGCACAAGCAGAAGCATTTGACAATCTTTGATATTTACTTTTAATTCTATTTCCTAAGCTCTTCAGGACACGCCTAATTATCTCTTTAATTAATTTAAGTATGTTAGTTTATAACAGTTAATCTCTAATTTCGATTAACTTCGTTAATTTCTATAAATTCTCAACTATAGCAATTTGCAGCATAATCGGATTTAAATCTTTAAAAATCATAGTGAGCTTAGTGCTTTGAGATTTTTCTAAGCGTATTACTCTTAATTATTTTAAATACTAAACATAAAAAATTAAATGATCTTAAATGCTTAACTCTCATCATTTTTAATTTAGTATATTAAAAAAGAATTTATTAAGCAATGTATTCTTATTTTATAATATGTATAGTTTTTTCAATGAAAACATATAACATTCAACTTAATCAGGCAAAAGACAAAAATAAAAACTAATTAAAAAACTATGCCAAAAAATATAGAAAATTTTGTCTTTTAAGTTTAAAAAATTGCTTTCTATATTTGAGTACAGACAAAGAAGCAAAATACTAATTTCTTCAAACTAATATACAAGTATTAAATTATATTACTACAAAATCTTATTTAAAATAACTAAGTAAATACAAAGTTTTAAATAATTTTATCCTGTTAATATGTTTTAGCAATGCAGATATACTCTACTAAATCAACATAATATTTAAATGTTTTAGACCAAAATATAATTGTAATGTTGACTGCTTAATATTACCAAACATAACCAATTCAACTACATTATAAGCTTTATGAATTATTTAACGTCATACAGTAATTACACGTTTAATGCTGTATGTAATTAATAATTTGCTTGTTTAATGTTAACAAATGACAAATTTAATAATTTCGCTATATTAAAATGCAAATTATTCAGTAAGTTAAAATAATTTACAGAATATAATTAAATTAAAATGGAAATTTATAAATGTGTCTTAAGAATTATTATCCTACATTCTTATTTCTTTCAACCAAGATAAGAATAAAAATAAAATGTAAAAATAATCTTTAGTTCATTTTTAGTTTATTCGATGATTGTATATTATGAAATACAAGTTGTTAACTTATTAAATGTTGTTGACAAATTATTTTTTTACATATAACTTTTTTTCAACTTTAAGAATAATAAAAAATGTATATACATTTTTCAAGATTGGTTTTTTTTTTTCTTTAATATTATACAAGGGAATCAAAACCACTAATCTTTATGGGACTTGCTTCCGGAGAAACCGGAAATGTATCTAACTTTCAAGGATAAACTGTGACTGTAACAAATAATGATGGCTATCAATTTAAAGATATTTTCTATTCTCTTACATTATTGAAAACCTCATTTTCTCTCTATCAATCTGTCAATAAGAAATAAAGGAAATTAAAAATGCATTTAGACTACGCATTATTCTTTTGAATTAATATTACTTATTTTGTTTGTTTTTGTAACTTAAAGTAAAAATTTTTTAAATGCAAATAGGATTTATTTTAATTTATGAAAAAAAGAAAAACCATTTATGGATAATAATAAAACAATAAAAACAATTAAACCATATTTTTATTTTTTGAAAAGTTGTGATAATTTTAATCATAAAATTCTCTATAAAACTAATTTTAAAGCATATTCTTTTCATTAAACAAAATGATTAAGTAGATGAAAAATTCAGTTTTATTTAAATATGCATAAATTGCATTCCTTACACAATCAAATTTAACAGTAAATTTTTTAGGAAGGAAATGGGAGATTCATTTTCTGCCCTGTGTGTGTGACTCTCTTATCAACTTTAATTATTAACATAACTAACTGATATTCATAATAAATAAATCATCTAAGCAAATAAATAATCTCGTGATAATAATAAATATCTCGTGATTTAAAACATGAAGGCTTTTATTTGTAATGCTAAAACATAAGACAGGCCGCAAATTCGTAGATGATCGCATGAGACATGTATCGAGAGACAAGCCGAAGATCTCGCGAGATTCACATGAGGCCAAATGACGTCACAAATGTCTTACCTACGTCAAAAAATGGGCGGAGCGCTAGACAAATCTGGATATCGAGCTGGTTTGAAATATCTGGCAACTTTCCGCGAGACATCGCTAATTTCAATTTCTGCAGGGAAAATATACCACGTTGATATCAAAAGTACTAGTTATTACAAGTTTAAATTTGAAGAGGAGGAGTTAATTATAAATCTTTATGGAGGTAATAATATTTTTTTTTAATATTGCAATCGGAAATGGAACCGGAATGTAAACAATGAGAATGTAAACAAATTCTCATTGGTTTAAAATATCCATGACGTCAGATTACAGCGTCATAACTACGTCACCTTAAGACCTCCATAAGACGGGGTTTGTATACCATAAGACGGTGTCTCAATCGGATGGTCTACCGAGTTTACGGCCTGCCTAATAAACTCATTATATTATTTCTAATAATTTCACAGAATATCTTGATATTATTAGATCATTGTAGTATTGAGTGAGCATTAAGGAATATAATACGCTAATTGTAAGAGCATGTTTGAAAAAAACATTTATAAAAATAACAGTCACCAGGTATTTTATGATACGAAATAAATTAATCGAATAAAATATTAGTTTGGAGGAAAAGTAATCCATTATTTTTTCGGTAGACGTGTGTAGTCATTGATATCTCTTGAGGTATCTATCAAACAATTTCAGATTTATACTCGTTGGAAAGGTGACATTTGACACTAAAATATCCTCTTCCGGTTTTTTGTTTGATTAATACAGTTACGAGTACAAGGTTTTAAAAATGGAAGACAACAAACAGAAAATTCGATACATTTTCGTTTTTCTCTTGTAACGGCGAAAAAGGTAGCCGGGTGACTAAAATTGTGAAAGGTGTGTTTATCGTCCTATATAAGACTGTAACAACCAGTTACGTACAGTTTTTGTTTCGTTGATTCCGTTCGGGTATTTTGGATGTTAGAGTTGCACCTCGCATGTGGATACAGCATCGTCGAAAATGTCTATAAAATATCAAAAATGATCGAAGTTAACCGCATGTCAGCAGTCGTAACGCGAAAAACCTAAAAATCTACATGAAAGCTGTTTTAAAACTTTTTACAAAGTGAATCCAAAAGAAGTTACATAAAGTTCACGTAAAAATAATGGATTTCTTTTTCCCCAAACTAATATATCGATAAGAAATTGTATAAAAGAACAAGTATCCAATTTATTTGTTTTAATTAAAATTTATTTATATTTACTTTATTAGAATAATAAAGTCACTATTAGAGAAGCTAAATTTTTAATTGTCAAAAATACAGAATAATTACGAGAGATTTTGACTAATACATACAAGTACTTATTAAAATAATTGATACATCTATAAATAAAGAAAATTCTGAATCAACTTAATAAGCATTAAAATATAATAATTGCTATCATTTTTTATAAATGCTTATATTCTTGTAGTATGTGGTGGTCTTACAGTGATTTTGTAGGCCTTAAAATTTTTCAAGTGAGTAAAATGTTGGACCTCTCAGATTTTTAAAGATGCCAATTCGTACGTGCCCATCTTGCTTTAGCAAGTCTGACTAAAACCTCCCAATTTTCAGGTGTTTCCTAGAAGTATGGTGTCTATAGTCAAGACAGACAAGTCATACAACACCCAGCAAGCCAATACAAATACGGCAAAGCAAAAAAGTGGAATAAAATAGATATTTAGTGAGAGACCGGTGGATATTTAAATAGATTATGACATCTGAAAAGCGAATAGCTGCAGAAAAAGTGACCGTACAGCTCAATAATCAATAAGATTCACTCGTGACAATTATTACAGTTAGAAGGAGTCTTTATATAAGCAGAACATTTACAGCACTTCTTAAGTTTCTCGTCACACATATTAATAGCAAATGTTATCTACAGTATCATCACACATAAAACCTGTATAATTAAGATGTGAGAGAGTAATATGGTTTTACAGACTGTCTTTAACAGATTTCCGTTCAATAAAACGGTGCACATTTTCAGGACATCTGTACAAGTAATTTTCAGCTGTCAAGCATGTAAGTGGATCTTTCATGGTAATGGCACCATGTCATGGTTTTCTGTGGGAGCATCTGCAACTTTGAAAGGAAGATTATTTAAGAAAAGTATAGAGAAATTTTAATTGACTAGGTCCATCTTATGATGCATTATTTTCTACAAGAGATAGAATTTTTTGGTTGATAATGCACCTACTCATGCAGTGGATCTTATCTAATCGTGGTTTGATGAACGTAATGACGAAATTAAACATCTTTTCACACACCTGATCTCAATATATTTTACCTATAAACTAATTTAGAGAGTTCAATACAGAATCGATATCCTTTACTGGCTCTCTCCTAGTGGCTTTGATAATATCTCCATGAAGAATTGTGCAATATTTCTCTAAATACTATTCAGCGTTTGTATGAATCTATTTCTATGCTATTCTTATTTTTATCGAAGGCCAAATGCGTACCATATTTATGTGTATAATACTAATAAAGGATTCCATATTTATATGCATCATTCTAATAAAGGATTATTTATGTATCAAAGATGATTTCCTTAATTTGACAACCACCCGTCTATTGTTGTTTTTAAGTAATGAACCATAAGGTAAAGAACATGCATTTATTTAATTTAATGTGAATAAATTTTAATAATAGAAGTTAACAAGAAAAACAGAAACATTTTATCTTTTTAGAGATAAACATTGCTAATAATTTTAAGTATACAATAATATTATTCATAAAATAAATAAAATTTCAAAACCTCGAATTGGAAATATTTAGGCGTGCATTTTCAGCATTAATTGAATAATCTCATGTTTAAATTAAATCTCACTCATTCTCTGAGAAACATATCAATTATGAAAACTTGGATAACATATAGAAAAATAAAATCATTTACCTCATTGTAAAATATTTGCAAAAAATTTAAAAAATAACAAATTTGTAAATTTCCTGTGCAATTTCAAATATCAATATGTATGAAAAAAATCATTGCAAAGAGAAAACTTTAACAAATGCTTTAATTAAATCTAAGAAACATGATCAAAAAAAATAATATTTTAATTTATTTTCATATTTCTGTAATTAATATTCACAAAAAAACTTATTCGGGCATGAAAAAAATGGGAATTAAATTACTATGAAATGAAAAAAAATTACTGTGAAATGGGATCCATATTAATTTTTCATCATTTATCTTTAAATAACATTCAATTTAATATGAAATTATTTTAAGAAAACAATTTTGCATTTTAAATATGACAGTATAGAAACTAAAGAAATGAAAATATTCAAGCTACAATTATTCCCTTTGATACTTAATTTTAAATTTCTTTTCAACTAGTTTCCAAGTTTGTTGATTTCATCAATTATTTTCGTTTCATTTATATTATTTATCAAGCTTTTTAATTTATTTATAATTATTTATTTATTTATTGTGTTTAATGTTCATTACATTTTAAACTCAGCAAAAACTTCATAAATAACTATTACCCATCGTATGCAACTTTCATATTATTCACAGTAGTTAAACTATTAGTATTTAAACATAATTATTAGTATTTAAACATAATTAAATACTATTGGTATTTAAACAGAAAAATAAAGTAATTTTTCCCACAATGTGTGTATGTATGAAGTGTGCATATTAATGTGTATTACATGTGTGAACTACTGATGAATATAAAATATATCAATGAGTTTCACTGAATCTTATTATATTATTTTTATAATGAAGGATTTCAATTAATTTAAAGTAATTTATTTTTCAATGATTAAACTCTGAATAAGTGTTAAGGAATACATGGAAAAATATTCTCTTGATAAGCTATCTAGCCTCTAATTGAAACATATAAATTAGATCCAAAAAGTGTTTCTGTTCACTGATCTAAAAGAGTAATTTTGTAATCAATTCTTCTTAAAAGTCGATTTCACTAAGCTCTAATTGGCACTAAACATTAATATTAGTGCCGGTAATCATTAAGAGCCTTTAAGTCCATTCGCGAATTTTTATTATACTTTATCGATTGTTAGTGCTAACACATCTTGAAAAGATAAAAATATAAATTAATTTTGCGTATGTGGGCTCATTGAAATTAAGACAAATTAAGAATGTCTTATTTTAAATTAATTATCTGTTTTCCAATTAATAAACTGAAAAGAATTTCTGAAAGTGTATGAAAAATACATCTAGCAAAACTAAATTTCTTCTTTAATATCTCCACTTTACTTTAGCTCTAAACTTTGCATTCAAATTTAGCTGACTCATTTATCATATTACTGTTTCAACTAATTACATAATGTACTTTCAAATAATGAGAAATATTGGCAGAATTATATTTTTGAAATCTATAATTATGTTTTATTTATATACAATTATGAAATTTTTCGTATAAAAATGAAATACAATTTAGAAAACTAAAAAGTTACATATGTTTATAAAATATATTGTATTTTTCCTAAAAACTTAATTTAAAATAAAAAAAATTATGTAAACACAATAAAAAATGTAAAATAAATATTTTTTGCTTTAACTACTCGAAAAATTTAGGTTTCAAAATGTAAAACAAACAACTGGTCAGAATGACTTCAAAAATGAACAAGACCTTATTGAAAAAAGAGAAAGCATTTACTACAAGAAAAATTTGGTTCCGAGTTTTAGTCACATTTCCCATATAAAGCATTATAATTTAAAAGCGTTCGACAAGAAATGATAAATTAATCGTAAAACAACGATTAAATTGTAAGTTATATGCTAAACCAGCTATATTTTTCAGAATACACGACTAAATATAAGTGATATTGATAGTTATGTACATAAATTATGGTTAGTTGAATTTTTTCCTATATGTATTGTACAATGCGTACCATTAATGTGGCCAATTTTGAAGGGTACTTAACACTAACTCTTTCAAATAGCTCTACAGCCAGAAATCACAAGGATTAAAATCATATGACCAGGATGGTCAAGTTCTAAAAAAAATGATGGATTATAGTTATTGCATTTCCAAACATTCTTTTAATAGTTGCTTCAACTTATTTGCAATGATAGGGGAGCACCAAGTCGCATAAAATTAATGTCAACCTTACATTCCCGTTGTTGAAGTGCTGGAGTGACATATTTACACAAATTATACGCATAACGCTTACAAGTGAAGGTACAAGTAACAGGATAGGAAACACCAGTTTCTTCACATGTAAGCATCGCCATAAACTAAATTGTAAGTACCTTTGCCTTAAGATTCATTCTCACAAAATTTGTCACTTTTTATAATATAAATATCAGTTAATGAAAATGCCTAAAATGATCACATAACTCCAAAATAAATTTTATGAAAGAAATATTGAATTTGTGCTTGCATTCATAAATGCACTTACATTTGTTGTAATTAGCCAAAATTCCAATTTTCGCGTGTCTTTGCTTTCAATGGAAAAAAGCTTAACTAACTCCTAAGAAAAAATACTATATGAAAGAATAACAATATTAATTATTTCTTAATGATACTTAATATTTAAATACCATTATTCAAAGCTTTGATTTACATTATGGAATAAAATTTACCTTATAGCTTACAAAAAAGAATTAATGATGTGAGGAATGTTTGAAAAATTCCTTCTAATTATAAAATAACGAAAAATAAAATTTGAGAATCCTTTTGTGCAATGCACTTTCGATCGACAACATATAAAGAATACTGAAATACACTGCTCAAAACAATTAAAGGATATTGTAAGTTTTATATATTCTTCTTTAAATGGACGATAACTTCATTTTAATGGACGATAACTGCAGGCCACATTGTGCTAACCTGGTGGAGGATTTCCTTTTCGAGGAAGGAATCGTACGAATGGAATAGCCAGCGTGTTCTCCAGACTTGAATCTAATAGAACATGTTTGGGACGCTTTAGGAAGACGAGTTCCTGGCCACCAACCACCCCCACAAACTCTCCAAGAACTGGAAAGAACCCTTCTAGAAGAGTGGGACAGAATACCCCAATTCGTGATTAATAACCTCATTGACTCCATGCCTCAAAGATGTTCAACGTTGCTGGTCGTCAGTGGAAACCATACCCCCTACTGAAAATGATTTCCTTTGAAGAAAACACCTTTTCTTATTCTTTTTTTCTCATATGGACAAATTGTGTTTTTTTCTTTTGTACACAAATACGTAATAAAATGCATTTTTTTTCTGCCAAACATGTGTAATTTATTCTCATATAACCTACTACGTCTGTCGATCATGTATCAATCAGCTAAAAAGTTCCCTGCCACAAGATCCACCTAAAACCACAATATCCTTTAATTGTTTTGAGCAGTGTACATTCACTGGAACTCACAAAAACATGGTTTCTCAAAAGTTGTAAAATGTAAGGAAATATCATTACCTATTTATAGAAAAATTATATCAAGGGCAAAAAATAAAGGATCCGGTACTCTATACTTTTTTATCGCATGTGATTAATGACAGATGATAATTTTAATATAGGATATAAACGTACTACATTTAAAAATGGATTAGAAATTTAGAATTGTCTACATCGCAATCTGAATAACTTTGAAACGAATTTCAATCAGAATTAATTACAATTTAAATAAATTACAAACGGTATATTCAAAAATAATATAAACTGAATTTTAAATTAGGCAGAGATCAATATATTGATTTAAATTCCATACCATTCCATGCACACTAATTCAGTTTCAATAACTCCAAACAAAAATTCGAAAAATAATCATAATTAGGATTTTATTTATATAGGTGAAAACATTTGAGTAAGCAAAATACATATAGAATGTTGTCAGAAAAATCACAAAAAGATATAAAATCAAACAGAAACAACGAAAATTAAAATTTTATTTTTTGCTATCAAAAATAATTACAGAAATTGAACAGTATTCCAATATAAAACTCTTCACTAGCGGCCGTATTCACCAAACATGAATTAACTTCAGTGTAGCCTAACTCGGATATAACTCAACTCTAGTATGACTTGCCAATTCTTATTCACGAAACGGGGAAATTCCCGTGTGAAACTACTATGGAGTTAACCGAACACGACATGTAAGATGGCTTCTGATTGGCTAGCAATATTTCACTTCAATGTCAACAAACATATCGCTTAGGTCCGCCATTGTTTGCTGACTCGGCGCTAACACTCCGAAATCGTAGGGTTATTCTAGGGATCCATATAGGCGAATTAATCGCTATTTTTGTCGTGGTGAATAAAGTTTTATGAATTAACTCGCCCTTTACTCTGAAAACTCGTTTAACTCTGGTTGGTGAATACGGCTGTAGGAGAATTAAAATCGTTTAGCAATTGATGATTTGAATTGGAATCTGTAAAGTTTTCATAAACATTTTCTTGCTGCTGCATATTTTCTTTACCTAAAGATATAATTTAAGTATCTTTGGTTTATATTTACAGACAAATATTATGTTAATGTTATTGACAATATTTTCAGCGATTTCATTCTCCTTCGCAAATTAGAGTGTAATATTTGTATTTTATTTGACATAAGTACCGCATTTCTTTCACTAACATTTTCATATTTAAACATATATACTTCTTGGTTATTCTTCCCAAATTTAAGGAACGAGTTTTCCTTTTGTGATCATAATGCTAACTATCATATTGTGCTTAAAAATGATTGTAATATTAAAACTTTTGTATAAAATATTTGCTATAATATTATATCATGATAATAACTAGTAAAATTCCAATGGATTCAAAATCAATTAAAGCGGTATAACTTCATTCAGTTAAATAAAGAAATTGTCAATGATTTAGTCTATGAAACAGGAGAACAATGAGAGAAATTATACAAAAAAAATAGTGAAACTAAGGATCACGTAAGAAAGATAACCAATCAAACGAAAAAGTAAATTATCCTTATCTGTAAGCACATACATTGATTACCTGACTCTGCCTTTAATAAATAAGTTGAACGGAATTATTAGCAAACCCCGAGAGCCAAGGATCAAGAAACTGTGATACGGGAAAAAGGCAAGAAAGAAGAGGAAATATCTGAGATTTCTAGTAAATTGCCGGAGTAGGGACCTTCTGCTGGTTGCAAAGGAAAAACACACTGGTTGAATTATAATTAAGATTTTTCATATGATATTATAAAAAATGCAATTAATTTGAATTATAATTAAGTATAAATTTGTGAACTTAAATATAAATCAATTGATACTCATTAATTACAAAATATAAATTGATTTTCATAAATTATATTATTTGTACGTCAAAATCATGTATGTTTAACAATTATATTTAAATGATAAAAAAACAACCAGAAACAATCTGTTTATCTCGTTGCAAAAATAGGTTTTATAAAGACTATGCACTTTTTTATCGGTTGCATGATTCAAATATAAAAATAAGTATATATATACACTACTGGCCATTAAAATTGCTACACCAAGAAGGCGACATGCTACAGACGTGAAATTTATACGAAAGGAAGAAGGTGCTGTAATATGCAAATGATTAGCTTTTCAGCGCATTCAGACAAAACAGGCGCAAGTAGCGACACCTATATTGTGTATTAATGAGGAAATTGTTCAGTCGGTTCCTCATACACAAATTGCATTTGAACGTTCTTGCCTGGTGAAAAGTTGTTATGATGCCTCGTGTAAGAAGGAGAAATGCGTACCAGCACGTTTCTGACTTTGATAAAGGTCGAATTGTAGCGTACCGGGATTGCGGTTTATCTTATCGCAGTATTGCTGCTCGCGTCTGTCGAGATCCAATGACTGTTAGCAGAATATGGAATCGATGGGTTCGGGGCGGTAATACGGAATGCCATGCGGGATCTCAACGGTCACCTATCACTAGCAGCCGAGAAGACAGGCATATTATCCCCATGGCCGTAATGAATCATGCAACCACATCACGAACCGTGAGTCAAGAAACGGGGTCGTTTGGAAGACAGCAAGTGTCAGCACGAACAGTTCGACGATGTTTGCAGCAGCATGGACTCTCAGCTCGGAGACCATGGCTGCGGCTTCCCTTGACGCTGCGTCATAGACAAGAGCACCTTCAATGGTGTGATCAACGACGAACCTGGGCGCACGAATGGCGAGACGTCATCTTTTCAGATGAATCCAGGTTCTGTGTACAG
>JAPDSC010129928.1:0-13001 GCA_026290005.1 Latrodectus geometricus
ATAAAAATATAAATATTTTTCCCTCATTTTAAACTGGTATAGAATATTTTTCAATTAAGTAATTCACAACCAGTTTCAATTAATCTGTAACAGCAAGTGCTAATATTTGGCATAGGTGTTATTTAAAAGGTTTTTAATTGGGACTATACATACTATTATCGCATATTAAATTCTTTTATATTGTTAACTTTGCTGAAAAGTACGTTTAAAAATTCTTACTTCTAATACAAGTTATAATCAAATAACAGAAATACGTACACAATGGAAACTATTGCATTTCTCACGATAGAAAAGAATTCTTGTCCTTTAATATGGAATCATTGCGCCATACCAATGTGCGAATGTGCTCAGAGGCTTGAAATCGCTAGTTCTTTATTAAGAAGATAGGAGATTAAGACTTTATTTATAACTGTATTAAATACCTAAGGGCATGAAGATATCATCAACTGGTATTAAATCCTATCCCAACTGCGAGAACTGTCCTCAATCCGAACTAACTCCAGATCATGTCTTAAACTGCTAAGCCATTATCCGCTCCCTTTTCAAACTTGGAGCTCCACCAATTGAGATCCTCCATGGCCATCGATCTCCAGAACTGGCAGATCTCATCAACAAGACTTTTGGTGGACTTTAGACATTTTGTTTTTTGCACTTCTCACTTACTTATAGACACGACAACAACAACATTGAATACCTAATTATGAATAATATGCTAATTAAGGAAGTATAATTAAATAATTTATTACTTGTTTAATATGAGAATTAGTTATTTCAATAAACTTTTTTTTTCATTTTCGAAATGATTGTATACAATTGAGTAATACAATAAAGAAAAAGGAATATACAATTATGTTAATATTAGTTTCATGCGAAATTGCTTTTCTTCTTTTGAACATCCGGTGAAAAAAGAATCGTCTGAATGTTCCTTTAGGGATAGTGCTTAGTTTACCTTTCTAATTGCATCTGCTCCTAAGGGGTTAGGCGCAGATGCAATTTATTGCAATAAAATAACTATTTTTTTAAATACAAATCTGGTTCTATATATCTCAAATAAAATTTCCTCGTTTGCTTTCCTGTTTTGAGAAAATGAATTTAAATTTGTGCATGTAGTTTATTCTTAGTGTTGTACATATTAAAACTATGTTTCTTTTCTTTCTTATAGTTCTCAATGCAAACATGCCAATATTATTCCAAAATAATCAAAAATTAACAAGATAGTTGTTGAATTTTTAAATAACAGTGGACAACAGAATATGGATAAATAGATAGAAAACAACACATTATATTTTGCTTAAGATCCGAAACAATAATACAGTTGAAGCATCTTTTTATAACCATGCAATTTATTTTGTGAGACCACACTATGGAACGACCTTAACTTTGTTTCACAAGCAGAATGAAAATAAAATTATATAATTGCTTTGGTGAGATTATGCCTGATCTACTGCCTAACATTATCTTATAGGCGCAATGACAATTTCAATAACCATTTATGAAATAAACTGATTTTTTTATTGTTTTATTGATACTTTATTTTATGGCTTAGAAACTTGGACCAACATTTTGATCAGAGAATTATTATTGCTTTTAAATTGTTGATAACAGCACTATTCACGCACTAGTTCTGTGAATCTTAATAAAAATAATTTTAAGAATCTTAACTTCTTAAAAATAATAATTCTTAATATAATTAGTTTGAAATTAAAAATAATTATTATTATAATTTTAATAATATAGTTATTTAAATATAATTATTTTATATTCTCAAATGTAATCAAGCATTAATTACGTATCAGAGGATAAATAGCAATTCCTACTTCAAATGTTGTTGAGTACTTTTTCAAAATGTGAATATGCGTACATAGTTAGAGTGATCTTAGAAAATTGACATTATAAGCGCAATCAATTTGATTGTGACATACAGACTTTATTTAAGATTCGACCGCAATAGATAAAGAAAAGAACTGTATCTAAAGATTGAATGGAAATGAGCTGTTTATACATACTTCCCAACAAAGAAAACTACTATTATAAAGAAGTGAAACATTATTCCGGTGCTTTAACGTAAACTCAGGTGTAATTAATACGGAAGAGATATCTCGGAGGGTAAAAATATTGAATAGATAATACCATACAAAAGAAAGAAGAGATCTACAAAAATACAATACGCAAAATAAAAACATTTTGTGCCTTCTTGTAAGCTAAATAGTATCATAAAAACGAATTTCCATACATAAAGCAATTTATTAAGCTGCATAGCACATTATAATAAATTGCTTTCTAATGGTGAACGCTGTTTTTTAAAGATGGATTTCTTAGTAACATAAGCATAATTAAGGAGACATTTTCAGGTGCAATAAATAATTAGTAGAATTATAAATATTTGCCTTTGAGTAAAAATACCGTTAAGAATAAAGCAAAAATGGGTTAAGATATATTATAGCAAATGAAGTCTGATTTAGATATTGACGGGAGGTCTTCAACATACTTTAAATAAAAATTATTAACACTGCTTGAAAAGTCTACATCACCTCACATTTCTAATCTCACCGATGTGATTTTACAAACTATATTAGCTATTTTCATCTAGTTTGATGGCGGAAATGTAATAAAAGAGAAATTAGTTACATCTCTGAGTTTAAGAAAGATCACAGCATTTGTAAATTCAGCAATGCAACTAATTTCTTTTTTATGGATGAAATACAGATAAAAGAAAATTTTATGAAATAATGGGGAAACTAAAAGTATATATGTTATTTAAGACGAAGAAAGTCGAACCTACAACAGCTGGTGAAGCCTCGAATATAAAAGAAAATTATACTGTATTTGTCTAGTTTCTGACTGAAGATGCTCAACAATTTGTGCAATTTCATTATATTTTGCATTGACAAGAAACATGTGTAAAAATAATATGAAATATTTTCGAAATTTTTAAACTTAGAATGAAGGAAAAGTGAATTATTGAAGGTAGATTTTCAATGTGAAAAACTTGTTATGTGAAATATTTGTTAGTATTACTGGTTGAATTATGTAACAGTCATCGAGAGATTTTTCATACTTTTGAGGGAAATTTGATAGTTTATAAATGAAATGGAGCAATAATTTTCAGAATTCATGGATACTATATGATTGAGTGAGTTAATATTTCTCAATGACTTTACATAATTATATAATCAGATTGAAAATACATTTCACGGGAAAAGACAAACTGTAATTAGATTGTTAGAGATCATACATTCCTTACTTGACTTATTAAAGATAAACGAGGAATATTTGTCTATCCATAAAAGACAGTGTTGCCATAAAGTTTTACTGTTGAAGACTTTCTGAAATAGAGAAAATATATTTAAGAGTTATTTGGTTGTATTCGAAAATTCAAAAGAAATAGTAGCTATGTAATTTTTGTAGTTTAGGAATATGAAGAAAACACTACGTTAATTGAAAATCTCCTTTTTTAAAGAAATGGTGATTTTAATGCAATATTTTTGAATGACATCATATTTACAATTGAAAAATGAAACTGATAATTTTAAGGAAACGTTTTGATGATTTTGCATTATTTGAATTTTCATACACTTGTGATTAGATATTTGATCAAAATAGCTGAAAAATCAAAGTTATAAAAATGAAATCAATGTTACAAAACTGTCTTACATCAATATTTAAATAAACCTTACACTTGTCTTTATCACAAGTTATGAATCAAATGTAAATTTTATAGCTTATAAAGTGCAGCAACAGATATCATATCAAGTGGAATCAAATACATGCAGATTTTGATTGTAACATGGTAGTATTTACTTATATAATATTAAATTTATGTACTTTGAACCGTAAAAGAATATTAAGTAAGGAATATTTAAAACGAAATTTTCAATTAAAAAATAAATTATATTTTTATTTGATATCATATTTTGAAATATATTGGCAATATAATTTTTCATTATATAAAAAATTAAAAATATTCCTAATTAATTCTTTCATTTTATTTTTCTGTTACAGTTAAGGTTATCCATTTTTCGCTTTATAATAAGTGTGAAATCCACATAAAATTTTCCTTAAAAATTAAAATGTATTTTGAGTTATTATTATTGTTATAAGATTTAGTATCATCAATTTTTATTGCTAAGGGCTCTTGATATCCATCAGTAATGGTTATTCCCTTCACTTGTAAAGGATATTAAGCACAAATTGAATTTCTTCAAAGCACTCCCTTTTCCATTGAGCGCATATTCATGTCATTACCATTAAAATTAATAATAAATGTTACTAGAACTTAATAAAATTATTCTTTTTTACTCTTGAAAGAGCATCATACATTATCATTTCAACACTTTTAGCAGCAAAGGGTAAAATTACTTTTAAAGTTGTATTATCTTACTTTTCATGAGTTAATAATCATTTAGTTTTCCAAATTCGTAAATTAGCATATAATCAGATAAAAATATCATACGTTAAATGTCATTACTCATGATAGCACCTGTGTTATGGAAAATAAGAACAAAATAATTCAATTAAGAAAATTCAGAAAAAAAGAATTAGATAAAATAATGAAAGATTGATTGATAAATAAGTATTAATCATTTTGAAAAGGATTTTTATTACATTTCTTTCAAAAATTAGAAAAATATTCCACAATTATTATTCCTTAAAAAATATATTTTTAGGTCATAATTAACTTTCCGCGTTCTATTTTGAATTGGTAATCCGATAATGATAAATCAATTTGCATAGGTTCGGGTGAAATAATTGCGAAGAAAATTACAGATGCTAATTTTAATTTATTTTTTAGAGCATCACAACTCAAAACAAGCATTTAAAATCAATCACATATGGGTTGAGAAGTCGATAGATATATTTCTGAGACTAGGGTCTCTTACACACACAATTAACTAATGAATCTGGCTAAAGTAGCCCAAACAATTAACTATTTGTAAATGTTGAGACTGACGTCTCCAATAATAAATCCCTTATATAATATGGCTTAAGAAGAGTAATCAATTATTAGATTATTCTGAGACTGACATCTCCAAATCATAACGATGTGCTTAGAGCACCCAAAACAGAAGTTCCAAGTTACAGAGACATGTATTTACACTCTGTTCCATACATGCCACCAGCCCCTATTCTTTGAGTCTCCTAGAGGAGTGGAGGAAGGAGCGGCCGGATGTTGTCTCAAAGTGCTTTTGATTCTCACAGTCATAATTAAAAAATGAATTTTATTATAATTTTTTTCTGTCAAAAATGTTTCTAAAATAACTTGATTTATTTTAATTAAAAAATTTGATTGTAAAAATTAAATTGTACTTGTGAAATATGGAAAAATAAACAGCGATTTTGCATTTTCTCATAAGAACAAAATTAAATGCAATAGTAATTAAATATTTAATTCACATCATTAATAAATTCAATTCATTAAGCCCATCATATTAAAAATAAAAGAGTCATATATTTAGTTGGAGGAAAAACAAGTTAGATAAAAACAAAGTATACCATGAATATTCACTTAATTTTTCTTTTATTTTTCTCATATAATATTATTCTTTAGATTACTTGAATTAAAATAAAAGTACTAAAAAGCATATTTAAATCATTATGAAAATTGGATACAATATTAGGTATACATTAGTAAATCTATCTGTATCATATTAAAGTAATTATAAATAAATAAGTAAATATTCTCAATGAATTCTGTTTTTAATTAAAATCATAAATATATATAATGAAAAGTTCAAAATTAAAATATAAATTAGCCTTTAAAAATCAGTTCATTAATAAAAAAATTGTTATTCTATAGTGATTTTTATTCCAAAATTTGATTTTAACGGATTTATGATATTTAGGTGAGCAAACTAAATAACAGTTAATTTATCTTATAAATCATATAGTGAAGAATAAAGTTAATATAGTTGACTATTGAAAGCTATTTATACTATCATTGAAAAAAATAAGAAGAGAATCCGAAAAGCAAATATCCTTTGTATAAAAAATATTGAGTTTCCAATCAAGCAATATTTTCTTTTGGCACTTGGTCAGAAAACAAAATATAATCTGCTCGATGAATATTCAATAAGCTAAATCATATTCAATGACTAATATCATCACGATATGAAAAGAAACCTCAAACAAATAAGAATATAGTAAGACGTTTGTCTTCATTTGTCAGTGTTATTACTATTGAACTAAAAACCTTTCATCTTTTTACATTTTGTTGATAGTAATAATTATAACGACACACTTAAAAAGATATTAATTAGTTTCTTCTTTAATGATACATGAATATGATATGGAATACTTGGAAGGATTAAATAGTATCTGAGTATAATGTATGGCTATTCCGTGTATATTAGAATGAGATTCGGTTAAATTGCGCTTTAGGTCCCCTACTTCGCCAATTTGCGAATTTGAAGGGCTTTTTCGCGCATGCTCATTAATTACTTTTTTGTTTTAGCCTTTTCATTGGTCGCTTATTAAGTTTCACTTTGAAATAACGGTAGAATTTTCGCCATGGCATCGGCGATTTTGAAAACGTGCCAAGTAGGGGACCTAAAGCACTTTTTCACGTGAGATTCATAATTTAATACTAAATACGCATTCTGGGTTTATAAGTTATTAATACTAAAAATGAAAAAAATGCCGAAAACTCATAACATTCTTACCTAACCTGTTGATTTCGTAGTTCAACGCTTTCAAGAATTTTACCTTTGTAGATCAAAATATAATAATTGCGATTGTTCTGTTATTCAATATATATAACTGCTGTAATTTATTCATTACATAAAAAGTAAAATATAAACTCTGATACACACTTTAAAATTTTCAATCACGCAATGTCAGTTACAAAATTTGTTTTGGATGAAAATAATCAAAAAAAAATTAATTTGTACTTTGCTGCAACTTCTGTTGTTAATGGTATTTGAATAATAATAATCAGCAGACACGTTTGCTTACTGAAAACATTTCTTTAGATTTTAGATTAAATACATTTTGAAAATAATATTAAAATTTATTTTTCGAATAATTTACAATATATGTTTTAAATGATATAAATTTAATTTTCTCAAACACATATTATATAAATTACACATTTCTTTTTAATCGTATATTTATCTTATTTCTTTAATATGTTACATTACTTTAAACCTCGATTTTAATTATTTAAAAATCTCAAAAAATATTTCTTTAAATCTCAAAATTGAAACATAATCACAAAATCTCAAGGCAAATATTTATTTGTATGATTGTAGTTCAAGCAACAACTGCAAATGCAGATCTGAATGGTTGTTTTTATTGATAAACTATAAAATTTTCTTCTAAATAATATTTGAGTTGAAAAATTAAAATGAATTTAATTGGCAAAGAAGCTAAAATTTATAGACATTTATTTCTACATCATTTAACCTTAATTTCTATTAACATGTGTTTATAGAAAATGCATTTAAACTGCATTAATTTCTCTAAAATAACGAATTAAACATTTAAATATAACATAAAATTTTATTTTAATAAATGTTTCGAATTAAACATAAAATATTCAATTTACATGCAAAATCATATCATTGTGGCAGTAAATTTAACGCATATGTTGTCAAGAACTAAAGCTTAATTTAAGATAAATACAAAAAGACTCTCAGCTTCGTATTCCACACATTTCTAACAATGAATGTTCAACCATGTGAGTGATAACTGGTAGATGATTGTCTATCAAATCCATTAAAACACGTTAAATTATTCCTCGTGCAGAAAGGCATTTGCATCATTAAAAATTAAATCAAACAAAACTGCCTGCATTCAAGGAATCAGTGAAAATGACCGTGTCATCACGTGACGAAAATAATTAAGGGCTTAAAATAGAATAACTCATCACTTACTCGTCTGCATGAGCATTTGTTACACATGATCAGTTCTTAATAAAAGGAACTGCGTTTTCACATCGCAGTAAATTAAACCCTAACTTAGTTGAATTTTAATTTTAAAACTACTGAATTAATTTTAACCAAATTCTATTTTGAGGACTTGGTGTTTTTATTACAATACAATATAAAATGTACATAAAATTTTAAAAATTTATTTATATCTATTGATATGAATAAAAAGTTTGTAGACAGAATATGCATTTATATATAAATGCATACAGAGAGAAAGCGAAAGCTACACTGCTGGCTTCCAGTTTAATGATTACATAAATTGATATTTTCATAATAATATTCAGTATTTTTATTATTATATTTAACGTACACTTTAATAATCAATTAAACATTAACTTATAAATAAATTTAAGGAAATTTTACGTTAATGTGAATGCAAAGTAAGCTTTTATATAAATGAAGAATGAAGTATTTTTAAGCACATGCCTTCATTTTCATTAATCTCTGATTAATTTTCCACAGTAAAATGCAAAGTTATTAAATCATATGTCCATAAAATATGAAATTTATAATGCTCCTAAATCATCATTTTCTTTCTATATAAGCAGTAATTGTTAATGGTGCAAATAAATAGGTTTACCAGCTTTTGTTTAAAATATTTATTGAAGCTTAAAAAGGTATTTTCACATTGAAATAAACAAGTAACAAATTAGATTTTTCCTGTACGTCTTATCAACAAGAGAAAAGCATAAAGACTTATGAAATACTGAGATATTTTTAGAAGTCTGGAGAACTAAGTATCATTGGACGAAAACAGCGGTGACGTCACCTATGACGTGAGATTACGTGATATTTCCAATCCAAAAGCAATATATTTCACACAGTAAATAAAGGTTAAAATACATTTCATAAAATTAGTAAAAATGCGATTTAAAAATAATAAATTTATATATAATTTGTGAAAAAATTTGGTTGTGCATGATTTAAATTTTTTTTTATAATTTAATTCCAAAATAATAAAAGCATTATTTCATGTCAATTAGTTTTTATCGATAAAAACAATTAACTATGTTTGATAAGGAGCAAATTTCATTGCTTGGAACTCTTTGTTAAAATACAAACAAACTACAAAAAAATAAGATTTCGTCAAATTTATTGGAATTCTTTTTTGGTAATTACAAAGAAATAAAATTTGAGTTATGTAAGGAATAAAAGATAAATAAATAGTATAAAAACTATCCTTGGTTAAAATATACTTATATAATGAAATGAAAGAGAAGAGATTAGAGACAGACAAAACCCTAAATTCAATATAAAATTATTAAAAATTTTCTGAAAAATAAAAAAATCGATTTATTTTAAAATCTGATTAAAATTTCAATGAAACATTAACTTATATTATACACAAGCAAAGTGATTTTTAGTTTTGGCAACTTTTGCTAAATGTTTAGGAATGAAAGAACAGTTCCTGTAATGAGAAAACTTCTGAATAAAGTCATTTATCAATTTCCAGCTAAAAGTTCAAACATAAAAATAGATAGACTATCAGAATATGTTTCACACTTTCCATAATATATGCACAAGATATCGTCTATCTATTTTTACTTTCCCTTTCCAAGCAAGTTATGTTCTGTTTCTGACGTTTTCAATTATCGTCCTCAAAATCGATGCCAACCAAGCTTTGAATAGAAATCTCATTAAGATAAAGCATTTTGTCGCTTATATCACATTTCATGCATTTCATAAAGTAGTTTCCTTTTGTGCTTTCATGTTTTAAATTGAATTGGTATTTACAATAAATGTGCTTAAAAATGACAAGATTGCATTTCTAGATTTTTACTTAAAAAAGTTGAATTTTCTTTATTTTTTGTTACAAAAATTGCATCAATTTTACAAAATGGAGAAACGTCTTACAAATTTAGAATTTACATAAATTCAATTACTTCTATAAATTCCTGAATGTGCGTGTCCTTAGGAAATACTTCCAATGATTTCTAGTGGCTATATTTTTAAATAACATACAAGTAAACAATTACGCAAGATTAACTTTAGATCCAAGAATATTGATAATTTTTTTTTAATTTTTCCTTAAATGAAGGATAATATATTCATGAAAATTTATCAACTTTCAGAGAGTTATCTAAATGTTTTTAATTGACTTTCTGCAAAAATGAATGAAAAAAATGATGACTGAAGTTATCTGTAATAATGTAGTATTACCATTATGGATAATTAGCAAGTAATTAGGATAATTAGGATTTTCAATGTAAATGAAAATTTAAACTAAAAAGTACAAAATTTAAAATGTAATTACTGCTTGAAAACTTATAAATTAAAGAATAATTTTTTTTTAATTTTTTCTTAAATGAAAGACAATATATTTATGATAATTTAGTAACTTTCCGAGAGTAATCTAAATGTTTTTATTGACTTTCTACAAAATTAATTGAAAAAATTACTTTAAAGTTATCTGTAATCATGTAGTATTTCGATTATGGATAATTAGTAAGTAACTAGGATAATTAGGATTTTCATTGGAAATGAAAATGTTTAAATTAGGAAAGATGCACTATACTTTATTCCTGCATATGTAATTGTTAATATTGTTAACATGTGTAACTGTTAGCATATGTAATTGTTAGTTTCCTGCATTTGTAATTGTTAGTATGTTTGCTAGTACATTTCTAGCTTTATTCTTAAATTAAAAACGTAAACTACCTTCTACTTAAGATATATCTTATTGAAGACAAACTTTAGTGTGTGTTAATGTTTATAATATATACTCAATTTTAGAAAATTTTAACTTCTTATCTTTTTTACATGCCTAACAGCTCTGTTCAGCTGTTAGTATAATTTTACTGTGTTGTAAAAGTCAGACTAAATATAAAATTGAGCTGACACCAATGAACTTTTTTAATTGAATATTAAAATCTTCTCTTTAATCAAAGAACAGATTTCTAAAATTTTCTTTTCAATTACATTTCATATTATTCTTCAGTACTTAAAAAAATATTGAAATATAATTTTTTAATACCTGAGAGACATTGGTTAAGTAACAGATTCTTTTATATGAGATTATTATATTCATGTGTTTCTGTAATACAAAAATGAGTTTTGCAATTTTGAATTATTTAATTTCCATTTATTTTTCTTATATAAGATCAAAAAATTTGCCCGAACTTAGTTAAACTTAGTTTTTATATGTGAGAGTTACCAATTTTTATTTTGAGATACAACTTAATATAAAGCATCGTGCAACACTTCTGACCTGTAGTGTATACATGTTAATCGTGAAATCGAAATTAAATAGAGAAATAAATATATATATATATATATATATATATATATATATATATATATATAAAATAACGAAACGTGTGTGTGTTCCGTATTTGAATCTGATTTTTTGACAAAAGTGATCACATCTCTTATATTTTCTATCTAAAAACTGTTTTTATCCCAGGATATTAAAAATTGCATATAAAATTGATTTTTACTGGTCAGAATCAATAAAGATATAATGAAAGAGCAAGCTAAATTTCATTAGAAGAATTTCAAAAATTTGATAATTTAAACGTTCAAAAAATGTTTTCATTTAGGAAGATATTTATCAATGACTTTAAGTAAAAAGACAATGCACCATGAATAAATTAACTTAACCATTAATTGTACGCTTAACTTTTAATTATTTTTAATAAAATCTTTCATTTCCCCAATTTTTTTGAAAAAATAATTTTATAATGTCTTAATAGTTATATTTGATAGAGTAAATCCATCTATTTTAAAAATGATGTGTGAAAAACATTTTTTATATCCTCTCTCGGCCTAAATCTTAAGAGTTTTATAAATTTTTTCCTAAACTTTCAGATTTACAGATTTTATTTTTTAATATGTAAACTGTAAAATAGAATGCAAAGTGGAGCCTGTGCTTTTTCAAACTAATTCAAATGAAATTTAAAAAATATATGGAATATTAATTTTTCTAACGAGAAATTAAATTTGAAAAAAAAAGTATTAAAATGATGTGAATGTAAAAAAATGCTTTCAGCATTAAGATTGGAGGCAAGAATAATGTAAAATGCTATAAATAAATGCTTATGAATTTAACTTATTTACTTAATTATCTTTACATTTTATGAATTCAACTTTTAATGATTCAAAATTGTACTGGTCTAAATCTAATAGTATAAAATTTTACAAATTATTTCATGCCTTTCTTGAAGCAAAGAGAAACTGTTTAAATCCATTTTATTTTAATATCATCTTATGTATTTTTCATTTGTTTAAAATACCCTTTTCTCCCACTGTCACACTTCAGAACTCATTGAATGAATTGGATGATCGATCTAATATGATCGATCATTACCTAAGAAGCTATCGTGTAATGCGGTACAGAAAACAAATACTTACGATGTATTTTCGACATTTTTTTAGAATTGTACAAAAAGGATTTCTCACAAATATGATGGAATTATAAACAATATCTGAACGTAACTGAAAAAAAAAATCCTTCGAAATAAATGGCTCATGGAAATCAATTCTAAGAATTGATTTTTATAGAAGAAAAAATTTAAAGTATGTATTATGTAGCATTATGGCGTATGATTGACCATAAAAAAAAACGGTTATTGAATTTGTCCAGTGAGAAAGAGCAATTTTAGGAGCTTTTGAATCTCTATTCATTTTTCATACTTTTCAATTTTCACGCTGCCAAATATTAAATTAAGAAGTCCTTTCAGCAAAAATTTGAGAAGAATTTACCTTTCATAACTATGACTCTGTTCTTGGGAATGGTAACAAGATATCAGATGACAAATAAATATTTAAAAACATATGAATAATTTTAAAAAATTCGAAGAAAATTAGAACATTAAGACAATTTTCATGATCAAAAAAGATAAAGCATAATTTCTAACTATAATTCCAAAATTTTACTATGGCAATATACTTTATTCAATCAAAATTTCCTTACATTTATTATTTAATTAATTTTGAAAATAATAAAAATATTTTCTTTAAATCCAATAAATTTAAATTAGTATAATGAACAGTGTATATTTATAAATAAGTATATATATATATATATATATATATATATATATATATATATATATATATATATATATATATATA
>JAPDSC010129928.1:13011-35045 GCA_026290005.1 Latrodectus geometricus
ATATATATATATATATATATATATATATATATATATATATATATATAGTAAAAACTAAATACTCTTTAACAGTACAAAGAATAATACATTATCATCATACATGAATTTTTTCTATGTGTTTTAAATCAAGGGAGAAATGTTACAACACTTATAATAAGCTAAGTTTTCTTTTGCAACTAAGATAAATAATTATGATAAATTAACAGTAATATGGATTAAATACATGCATGTTCCATAGTTATACATACTTAATATTTTTTTACAAATATGTGGTTTTTGAAAGGTATTTTGTCATTTTCGGATTGTAGCGAATTGTATACTCGATCTTACCGAAATTCCATAATATACATTAATGGTGGTTGGAGCCCGTAAAATATTTGAGGTAACAAAGTTCTGCAAGTGAAATTATGTTTTTGGAATGACAGGCCAATCCTAGGTTTTTCTCAGTGGTCCCTACTTCTTACGAAGACACAATTGCCTTCAGGTGTTTGATGACACACCTTATGGGTACCCTACAACATTTATTCTATTAATTTTGCTCATCTTGTTTCCATAATATAAAATATTTCTTGAGACAGAACATTAGAAAAGAATATTGCTGAGAATATTAAACAGTTATGGTTGGATAGAAATCATATTTGATTTTTGAAATCTGAAAACCGTTGAATAGTTGAAAAGTAAGATTATTTATCATATTGTATACAGTTCCATTTAGTGCGAATTGTATAAAAAATATTAAAATTGAAATTCATTTACTAAAAATAATAAAAAATATAACTATTATAAAATGGAATAAAAATATACTACCCTGTATGACGAAAATGCATCTATGAATATTTAGTCATGCAGGATAATTTATTTTTACCCTGTTACTAATGTTTTGCTTCATTATTGAAAGTAATTAAATTTGATTAATTAACTACTTATATTTTAAAATATAAAACAACGAAATAGTATTATATTTAAATAAAATATTTTTCATTATGCATTTTAACAAATTAAAAATATTTCAAAAAATGTGAAGAATAACAAATTAATAAATTTAAATTATTAGTTTGTTATGTTTAAATTGTATTAAATTATTTTTATTTCTTTTTTTTCAAAATGGTGGGCAATGAGTGTCTACCCTTTCACCACAACAAGACTGGAAGCTGCTGCGTCAGGTGTGCACCTGTGAACCAAGTCACGAAGGCAAATTTAAAGTCTTATAAATATTTCATACGCAGTCATTTTTAAAAAAGCTTAATCTTACAGAAATGAATTTCAAAAATAGAATTTTAATATCTTTAAATTATTGTAAATAAAAACATTATTCCTTTTGTTTAAAAATTAACTGCAACTATCTGAATAAGAGTCATTAATAAATTTTAATAATCATTTTATTGAATCGAATAATAATATTCATTTTCCAATGAGTTTAAAGATTAAGACTTGTTTTTAATGCTTATTCTTGCTGATTTTTCAAGAAATTAATACCTCTAAAACAAATTAGTAATTATTGAAATATTTCTCAAGTTATGGCTCTGAATGTAAAAAAATATCGCAGTAAATATATCATATTAAGTGGCTGACAAAAATGAACATTTTACGTGGTTTTCTATGGCATTGGATTAGTGACTGAATATATCAGATACTACTCAGCATCTGATTTTCATTCGAAAAGTAATTAAGTAATAAGTGTAGAAAATATTTCTTAATATTGGTGATATTCAAAGTATTACTACAATAGATATTTCTGAGAGTTGAAAATGCCTCTAATGAGCCCTCAATGGAAAAAACTTGAAACTTATTATAACATAAGAAGTCAAAAATTTGTGTGGTAAAAGTAAAAAAATTGTTGCTCTTGAGTCAAAGGTTATAGAAAATTATGGTAGTTTAAAACCATTTTTCTTACAATGTATCATTCATTCACAAACTTTATGCAGGAAATATTGGAATATGCAAGAAGTTCTTATGTTAGTCATATTATAGTTGTTAGTTTCATCAAATTTACTGAGCTGAACCACAGACATCTAAGTAAGTTTATTGAGGAAAGTGAAGAAAATAACTTACTGTATCATACTGCCTTCGCTGCCGAAAAGTATTTCAACGCTGTTATTGGTTTTCGAGCAGTGATGGAAGTTTTTTTGAAAGAGAAACATCCGACATTTTACCGAATTATAAAATGGTAAGTTCTTGTTTAATTTTGTATTCTATGTTTATTTAACAATGTATATGTGAGAACTGAATTTGATATTGCAAGAGGAAAACAAAAGCTTCTTAACTAATACACTAATGTGAAATCATCCCTGCAAAAAATAATATCATTTCAATAGCAATTGCGTAGAATGTTTCACACACATTAAAACATGAAATACTCGGATACATATATCAGATTGCATTTCCCATTGATCTATAATCGAAGCTATGAATGCTTTGATGATAACCATAACACTCGTTTCTGAAATTTTGATGTTATTGAAAATAACATCAAATTAATTACAAAAATTAATATTTTTGTAAATTATTTTGATGCTTACATTGAAATTCTAGAACCTGAATCTCAGATGAAAAATATTGATTTATAATGCAGCGATGTAGTTAATGTTATCAACTATGAACATAACATAATTATGAACATAACTATGAACTATAACATGAAACATCAAAATGTATCTTTGTTGAACTTCTATAAGAATCATTCATAAATTTGCTCATGGCTAATTTTCTGTATAGGTATTGTTTACTTGAGAGAGGAAACATTCATCAAAATCGAGTACATATTGAATATTCACAAATCCATATTAACCAATAAACATCTTAAATTTCTTTAAGCAATTAGTAAAATGGGTCCCCAATTACAAATTATTGTTTCGTAAAATCATTATTAAATATATCTCATTAGCATTTCGTACAAGCGCATACTTATTATTAAGCAATATCGCATAGGAAAACATAAGTGGACCGTATTTACATGCAGCTAAAGGGAAACCTTAGAAAACCTCTAGCACCCACCCCGAGCTGACATGCAATATTTATCGTTACATTAAAATATACTAAAAATTAACAAGAGAAAAAAGAAAAATAAATAAATAAATAAATGTTTGCAAAATAAATAGAGTAATAATTTAAAAGTTACGAAATGTCCTATATTTTCTACCGACAAATTAGAGAAAATCAATATTTAATAATGCTTTAAATGTAGACTGAATATCTAAATTAGTTGTTGTGCTGATATTAGCACAATACAGTACATTAAAATTAAATAAATAAAAGTTTATATGTATTTTAGCTTTAACCAGATTTTTTTTGGAATAATAAATTCCAACTTTTTTACCAATTGAACACAAAAACAATACAAAATGTGTTATTATTATTTATTGATTTAAATTATTTCAAACGAAAAAAAGTACTGGAATATCATAAATAACATGCAACTCGTGAATACTAATTCAGATTGATTAATTGAATAGTTTATATTTCTTTTCGTAGATGGCAGCACAATATAATTCAAATTTTTTTTAATAGTTGCTAGTTTCGTAAATATATAATAAAATTCTTAAAAATAACATGTGTTTTTTTCTTCTCTTAAAAATTTTACCAAACGAAATATTCATATTTGTAGCGAATAAATTTATCTTTTGCTAATCAGACTGCCAAATGGATTCAATTTATAATTGATGCAAAATAGCTTATCTAAATTTTTTAACCACACAGTACCATCTAAATAATATAGCAAACATTTCGCTTATACATGCAAATGTTATTTGTTTCTTACTATGACTGAGATCACCTTTTACAAGTTTATGAGAAAAATGTGAAATGTCATTTCGATATCATTTTGGGTCAACGGAGAATCGTTTAGAAAAATTACTCATATTATGAAATCTTAATACTTTGCGTACATCGAATATTTTGCGCAAAAAATATGTAGATATACATCATAATATAATATACACATTAATATTAATCTTAATATATTACACTAATATTAGAAAAAAATGTTATGTAGTCACTAATGCATCACTTTCATTTAAGTTTATTGCATGTGCTGCCATCTCCTAATCGCTAATGAAGTTAATAACAATGAGAAGATTAAGAATTTCGTTATAAAAGAAAGACATTTTATATTAGTGATAATATAAGCATTTTTCTAAATATTATCACAAAAACAAAAGTTTGTGTTGATTTGCCAGTAAATAAGCATAAAAAATAGCAAAAATTTCATTTTGACTGAATTTCTTTTCAGTAAAACATCCACAAACACACAAAATGAGAATGAGTATTTGTATATTTTCATAACAAAAAAATCAATTTAAGATAATTTTTTATAAGAAATATTTTGAATTTGGATCACTTTTTATACTTTTACATTCAAATTCATAATAGAAAGTTCATATTATTTCGTTTTATCAATTTTAGTTTTAAATGTGTTTTATGTCAATAAAGCTTTTATATTATTAGTTTTCTTCAAAAATGTGTTGGATTTTTGACTTTTTTTTAGAATAGATGGTATTTATCGATAGTTTACTTTTATAATCGCAACGCAATCTTTACACTCAGCTTGGGTACATCCACTGGCATATTCAAAGAGTGTGCATGGGAACCGGAATCCGTTGGATGAATGGATTTCTCAAGATTATTTATGAAAATTAAATTATAATTTTATTATTCTATTTAAATTTATAATTTATATTGTAAACTTTAAATTTTTTCTTCTCTTCAGTTTTAAATTCATTTCATCGCTAAGAAAGGATTTTGTGTGTCAAGATACAATATAAACCCAGCAAATCATTCAATTTAGTATATACTTTAAGGTATTTAAAAAAGTGACCTTTAAGGGTCACTCTTTTACACATCATATCTACAACATTCTGTTAAATGAACTTCACTTTAAGAATAATAAGAGGGTTTAAATTTCTCAGTTCTATTTGCATGTCTGCCCAGATCTCCAGAATAAGCCGGATATATTTAAATCAATACCAGAGAATTCGCCAATGCAATGCCCCATTGCTACCAGAAGCAGCAGCTCTTCACGATTACTCATTAACAAGACGAATGTTAAGATCTAGTCGAGTAACCATTTAGTATTCAGTAATAAACCATCCGTGGAAGTGGAGGGTGAATAAACTGCTCATTTATGCTCGAAGCCAGGTTGAATTGGTGAGGGGTACCTGTTGAGGTGGGGAGAAGTCTGCCGTCGTGAGAAGTAATACTTGTCTCATAAGTCACCTTAAGTCCGATTAACCGACATCTGAATTAGGAAGTGGACTTATTTTCTGCTTGACACGGTGATGGACACATGTTTCAAAATGGACTTCAAACTTTATTTTCTCCATATATTTATAAGGATTTCAGCTGAAAGCCCCATCTTAAAGGCATCGAACTTAATTTTGGGAAACAATGAACATCAGTCGGATGCCTACCATCTATACTGCCCATTTATTTGGACATAATTGATTCAAATTGTTATGGGTGTAATATTTCAAAATAGGAAACATTTTGAGTTTGAGTTGAAGAATAATTTTATTTAAACTGTTTGTGAAAAATCTTTTAAGTCAATGCTTGTGGACAAGAAAAGAGGAAAATGTTCCAAAGTCCGTCCCTTGCATTTTTCTGAATAATGATACATCATTCTTTCCTTTCATATATCATTTTTGAGAAATATGTTTTTGTACAATATCCAACGTTTCTTCCTTTTGAAGAATTGACTAATCAAAAGAAGTTAAAGAGTCTGTTTTTGGCTTTGAGAGAAAACCAACAACCGAAAAATTTAGTTCATTTTTTTTGTTAGTTTTATTATTCAATGAAGTGTAAAAGAAAACGGTAATCAATTTTAAATAATTTTATCTGTGTTAAAAATGATTTAAAAAATCTATTTAATTTTTTTTTTTAAAAAGTACTTCAAAGTACTGTCTGTGAAGATGATCAAAATAATACACTTGAATGGGTAGCAAAACTGTAAGTCAAGAACTCAAAAATTCACACACCTAATGAAAATATTCAAATTCATTAAAAAATTTTTTACAAAAAATATTTAAAAATAATTCGTATAAAAATTATTTACCAAATTATGTCAATCATTTACATACTGATGAAGGGAAGATAACTGTGATATTCATAAAAATTTTTGGATGTCATCCATCTGCAATTTATTATTTCCAAATTATTCATTTAGTAACTAAAAATGAATGATAAATGTCTGTTCAACTTACTGTCTGAAGATACACATATTCTAAATTTGAAGATTTAACGCACTATAAACTATAGTGTCGTTTTCACCAAAGAATATGAGATAAATCAAGCAGGGATTCACTGATAAAATTATTAATCAGCCTCTTCTCCAGATTAAAAGGATAAGAAAGTTTCTTGGTCATTAAGAAAACATATCACGTAGATTCTTTATTAACTGCTAATTATTTAAAAAACAATGTTCAAAGCATTAACTAGAGCACGAAAACCATACTTAACTTATTTATGATGCAAAAAAACAAACCCCTATTGCATAAATTGTCATCATTTGTAATAAAAATTGATTTCTTGAAGAACAGTGAAGATTTTTTTCAAATTAAAATATAAAAATAAAAACTAAATTTTCATCACTTAGTAAGATTATTTGAGGACAATCTACCCTCAAAGAAAATAATGACCTATATTTTATTGTATAGAACAAATATTATTTATATTGGACGAAAATTGGGCAAATTATGCATTGAGCTTGGTGACCCAATCAAAAGCACTCAATTTGAATTATTAAATTTAAAATTATTTCAACATCTACTTAAAAAAGTTCAATTCACACACACGCAAACTGTTTTGTTGCATTTATTTAAGTAAAATAATAGTAATGACTAAAATTACTGTTTCTTTCTAATTTCAAAATTTTTTGGATTAAAAATCGTAAAAGGCTAGTTCCTTTTCTAATGGGGAAACAGGTTTATGGTACACTTCTAAAATGAGCAAATAATAAACGACGATTTAAAAAAAATAATTAAGTTTAAAAAATGTTATTTGAAGCATTACAAATAACTTTGTTTGTTTTTTTTTTTAATTTACTTATTTATTTATATTATAAAGTAAATAAATAATTGTTAAATTAAATAATAAAATAATTGTTATCATTCAAATTTTTATTTAGATTTCCATTTTAAAAAGGTAGTATAATAAATAATATTTTTAATGATTTAAAATAAACAAGTACTAAAAAAATTATTTGAAATTTCTCAATTTTTAAATTTTTAAAAACTTAACTTATTTATTTATGTATATTATTAAATAATATTAAGTAAAATAATTGTCATATGATTCAAACTGTTATTTACATTTTTAAATGTTGTTGTATTTCTTCAAAATGTTTTCATCTTGTTAAATAAACAATTGATATAAAAAATATAGTATTTCTTAAATACCATGTCATTCCTTAAATAATAATATTAGCAATGCAAAATCTTTATATGTTTTAATTCAAAAGCAGGTAAGACTTTTGCATTACAAACAATAAGTAAGTCCAAAGTGTCAATATTTTTGTCTAAATTTCAAATCTTTTACCCTATTCTTATTTCTTTAAAAATATCATTTCTACCATATGAACTTCATTTATATCAAAAATTAAATATTAATGCATTCCTGTAAGGAAAACCTCGATTGCTGAACAGCATAAATTGCATCACTTTTTGCAAGGTGAGTCATGAATTGTCTCACCTTGTAATCGTAAGTATCAAGCAGTTGTTTTAAGCTAATCTCAACATTTTAAATAGTTTAATTTTAATTGATTTCTCTAATAGTTTAATATTAACTCATATTTCTGTAATATTAATATTTTTATTATTTGAAAATTTTCATTTCATATTACTCAAATATATCACAGTTTAGATTCAAGTAACATAAAACTTAAAATAAATCTCATCCCTAATTCTTAGCACAAGACTAACAAGACTCATGCTTTATGAAAATTTTAAATTATTAGTTTGTAAAATATGTGAGATAATGCAGAAGTGCCATGACGTAAACTACGTCATCATACAAATAAATCAATTCTATTTAACAAATTATATACATTTAAACTTTATAATTACATCACATTAACCACTAAGGATGTTCAAAATTCCTTTAATTTTTCTTAAATTTCAGTTTCTTATTAATCATGATTTAATAAATATTTTAATTGATCAATTACAAATATATGTCTTTTATTAAGTTTATATGGAAAAACTGAATTTAACGTTAATGTAAAAGAACTTTTTAGCACAAGATAAATTCATGTGTAAATATTACCGTAAGATACATATTTCTCATAATGAAGTGCCTCATAAAAAACGACACATATTTCACATCTTGTTACAAGATTTTGTACAAATATCACGAATTTGGAATCAGAAAACAAAAGGGAATAATAAAATTCCTCTTTTCTATCTTTTTTAACATTACGTGTATTGTAAAATTAACCTATATTTCTAAATTTTTCTTAAATTATTAATTGTATAACATTGTATTCAAATACATATCTTAATAAACGTAATTTCCATAAAATGTGTTTTAAATTTTATAAGACTTTTTTAGAAAATTATTTAGTGCAATAAATTATAGTTTAATTTTATTATGAAATTTTTTTTTATCTAAATCGTAATTTTTGTCCCATGTTAATATGATATAAATTGTTAAATGAATTATAATAATTATTGATTTATATAATTATATCACCTGATTTAGCAAGGATTACTAATATATTTCAATTTATCAACCCTTGAAATATTTGAAAACACAATAAAAAAAATTGTGGTATGATTTGTTGAACCATTTGAAAAAAATAAGGTTCTCAAATCATAGTATAAGTGGTTTTGCTTGCAATTTTGGTAGCAATGGCATTTTATTTTCATCTTGACAAATTAGATAATTTCCTTACACTTTAAATTTGTAATTAAATTTCCCAAGCGAATATTTTGAAATAAATGTTCTCACAAAATATATTCATCAGAATGTTTTAGTATTTTATTCTGTAAGCACATAGTTAACAATCACACAAAACAATACAGGATAACACATGTTTATATAATAAGCAAATAAATAATCAATAATAATTAAGCAAGAAAAAATGTTTGTATTAAGTAAAACATTTTTATGGGTGTGTGTGTCGAAGAGTTTCATTTTAATTATATCAGTGTAGTAACCACACAAAAATTCAAAACTCACTTACGAGAAAATTCTTTAAAACGTTCGCCATACGGAACGATATAATTCTGATAAATTTTATGTATAGTTAATGGGTAGTTAGAAGATTTTATTTCGCACTACAAAACAAAAATATTCAAGTAGTGCTGAAGCTGATAATCGCTTATCTTTTAAACTTTTGCTAATTTAACAAGCAAAATTGATGTTAAAATTAATTAAAGAAAGTAATGCTCCTTACATTTAATAATACATACTAAAACTAATTTAATCACACTAATTACTAATTTAAGCATAAATTGAGAGTTAAGTGTTTTTTCTTTCTTTTTACACTGTAAAAGTAATTATAAATGTATGTTATTAAAACTATTTCATCTACTTAAGAATTCAAAGCCTACGACGTCATTCTTATCAGTAATTATTTTAGGCATGTTTCACTATTAAATTTCAAAATAAATAAATTTTTATTTGTTTCATGAAATATGTGTACCTAATTAAAAATAGCAAGGTATTGTTTTTTTAATTTAGCTTGTTTTAATAGAGATTATTAGACGTTACATTTTTTGTACTGTATTTGTATAAAATCCTAACTCAGCCTTCTGAGTTACATGGATTGATAAAGTTAATTGCTTAAAATTTTCACTAAGTTAACCATTATGTAAATTATAATCATGAGTATTAATTCTATATAATTTAATCAATTAATAAAATATATTATTTTAATAACTTCAAATATATTAAAGAAAAATTAGTTTCAATAACCATAAATTAGTATATATAGTGATAAACATGAAATTTATTTTACAAAATGGTTTCTTGGAAATGCATAACATTTTATGAAGCATCTGCAATTTTATCAAATTTATTTTATAATATCCTGTTACAAATAAAACATTTTGTTGTTGGTAACTATTTTTCCCTATTTGATACATATTTTTCCCTATTGGTTCTATTGAGCTATCATCATATTCACTTCTTTTGGCGGTGCGAAAATTTCATTCTCAATGGCTCAGAACAACTTTTCCCAATGCTTTCGATTCCTAGTATCTTATCTCTCTGATCCAAAGAAGTAACTGAAAATCGTCGAAGAACATTCGCAAGAATGGTCTTAACTTCCATCATACCAAATTTTTGTCCTGAAAATAAAATGAAACATTCGTGTCAGCTCAAAAAGTGCTAATAAAACAGTGATTACATTTATTAAAAAATTTAAACTGATTTTTCCGAAAGTTAACAATAGTAAATTGTATCCATATTTGAAGTTTGATTTTTTCTTCTATAAACCTTATTATTTATGTAAAATAATTGCTTTAAATATCACAGTTAATTAATGTTATAACTGATCAAAAAATCATAATTAAATCCATATAATAATATCAAATTTAATTATAAATAAAATTATGAGTTCATTTTTCTGTGCATGTTTGAAGACATAATGTAATCTTCTTATTTAAAATTTAACTAATATAATTTGTTGCTCTTTTATAATGTATAATATTCAAAACTTAATATTATATTTTATACTAATATAATAATGTGTTAAATAAAACAAACATAAAATTATTTAGTTTAAAAGAATATTATGTATAAATGATTCATCAAATAATGTGTTATATTAGTTTCAATAAAAAATATTAGATAATATTTACGCTAAGCTCAAAAAAAACTATATGTTCTTATTAAACATAAATAATAAACTTCATAATATGTTGAATTGCCTTGTTAATTTTTTTTCCACTGTTCATTAATAAAAATGTAATTTTTGTGAAACGCCAGTATTATAATCTAATATATACCAAATTATTTTAAGAGTTCATAAGAAAAATTAGAAAATGTAGACAGAGAAATGTACATTTATATTAACTGTTTTGTGATATTCTTCTGTCATTATCAAGCATTAGTGTGCATTGAAACATGCATCATATTATTATTCCGAGATTTTTAGCAAAAAAATTAGCCAACACTACAAATAAATTTTAACCTTAGCAATTCTCAATTGCATATCTAATTTCTTAATTACTTGTACTTATAGTTTACTCAAACATGAGTTAAACAAGATTAATGAATATTAAATAAGATTATATTTTTCTACTTTGTCATTACCATTAATACTACACTTTCGTAAAACCTGAATATGCATACACAAACAATTATACACACTTTGTTAACATTTGCTTAAAATTTTATTCATTAGAATATTTTAAAAGTAATTAAGGAAAGTCTAATAATTTCAGCTTCAATCTTTAGAAGTATTTTTGCGAGATGATTTATTTTTATTGTTATAAAACTTTTCACAAATATTCCTTGCGTACACTTTATCTTCAAATGTTGTTATTAGAAATTGTCGTACTCTGTAACGAATCCCAATATATAACAAATTTATCAATGAAGGAACTAATGTTTTGTTGTTATTATATATTAAACTGTTGTCATTATTTGATTTTATATAATAATAAGTAATTAGATGTTATTCGATTTGAGAGAGAAAAAAATATTCAAAGTGATAATGTGATAATGAAAAGGGATAATGCAAACGCTGGTACTCCTCTGGAAATGGCAAGAAATTTTCGATTATTAAAAATTTATTTTCATAAAATTTTCAAAATATTACAAAATATTTGCTAGATTATTGTAGTATTTAAGATTGTGGTATGTACTTGAGATAAATGAGACAATATTCCTTAAAACTCGTTTGACAATAAACGCAGTAATTTTTGATTATCACGATTTAAATGATAATTTTTTTCAAAATATATCGAAAATATTTAAAATTTTTTTTAATTTATTTGGAAAAACTAATTTTTTATCTGTAATACGGAAATATCAACAAATATTATTTTGCTAAATCTGTATATTAACTTGAAAATAACAAGGAACAGAAAGGGATACAAATATGAAGAAAAAATTAAATTTCAAAATTTATATCAGGATATCATGTTATTAATAAAAACAAATTTAAACTCAAATTAAATAAATTTTTAATTACTAAGGTGCGAGATCAACAATCATCTCCATTTAACATTTCCAGTGTTTAACACAATTTTAATGAAGTACTATAAAAAATACACAATTTTTACTAGTCGGTTTCCAAAGTATGAGAAACAAAATATGTTTTTAAATAATAAGATATCTGATGTAGTAATATATACACATTTAGGTGAATATAGATGTGAAGGCCTCTATCTATCTATCTATCTATGTGTGTGTGTGTATATATATAACATTATAAAAGCATAATTGCGTGATTAGAAAAGAAATAATAAACTTACACTTACAGGATTTATTATTGCTAGCATTAGTACTTATTTCGTTATTCACATTATTTTTTACCTCATTGCTAATTTTTTTAAACTTAATTCTTTAGAATTACATATTTTAGAGATCTCTAGAATTACATATTTTAAAGTAATGTAAATTTTTTTTAAATACTAATTGAAGTAATATGAAAATGTACTTTATTTACAACATTCTTCCTTACGGTGTAGATTTCTTATCAAAACACAGTGTATTATTTATATGCAAGTATTTGCTTTGTTTGATACAGAAAACACATACCTATACAATTTCTTTGTCCTGCAGAAAAAGGCAAATATGCAAACGGATGTCTACCAATGCAATTTTCAGGAAAAAATCTCTCAGGCAAAAATTTTTCCGGATCAGGATAAATATCTGGATCACGATGTACTGAATGAGCTATAATTATTAAGGAACTTCCTTTTTTAATCGAGCAGTCAGCTGTAAAAGAAAAAAATAATAGAAAAAAATAATAGAATAAACCATAATAAATTATTTAGAAAAAAGATCTCACTATTTTTTTAATTTAAAACATAATTTAGTACTTTATTTAAAATATAAACAAAGTAATTAATTTAAGTTTTACTAAAATAAATATTTTTAAGAAGCTCGATACAATAAATAAGCTGTGATATAATTAGTCTCTTCATTACCTACCATGTGTCAAACAAATGTTTTAAGATTACCAGAAACGTCATAACTTATGGTAAATAAATAATAGCAGAAAAAAGTGTGGTTTTTGAGAATATGATAAGAGAGAAAGAGAGATTTGGGAATATATTATTATTCCAAATATAATGGAAAGATGTCGCTGACACATCAAATTGAAATTCCTTATGTACAAGTCAAGCAAATTCAAATTATTAATTAAACGGAACGCTTTTACATGATGTATCATATATCAATTTAAAGAAAAAAATACTTAGCATGACTACTATAACACTAGATTTTATGCAAAATGGACTCATAGCTATCCCTATTATAACTTAATGCTTATATCTATGCCTCCAATGGTCAGTAGAATGATATTTTTCAGTACCATCTATTTTGCTGAGAAGCCCTGATACATGAAAAGTGAGAATTATGTATATCTGAATTTTAATTACAACTGTAATGTTGATATAAAAGAAAATTAGAAAAAACTTAAGTATTCTCGACTGACAACAAACGTGGTGAGCTTTGAAAGATTTGGTGAAAGAAGACCTGATATTTTCACAATCTGGAAGAGTATTTTTGACTTAAAATCAGTTAAACAAAAAAATTAACATTTACACTTCTATTACTTTTTGGCTCTGAGTATTCATGCGAACAATCGTTTCAAAAAATGAACTTCTTCAAGAATAAATTAAAGAATCATTTTTAATGAAACTATGGTATTTTCCTTGAAATTAAAAGGATCGGCATATATACAGAGATATCACTTTTCCAAAGAAAGGCAAAACCATAGTTTAATTAAACGCGCATTTTATATTTTTATCAATAATTATTATAAATATGTTTATTTAACTAGAGTTTATACCAACTTCGAAAAACATTTTTAAAAAATTTTAGCTCTCAAAATAATATTAATCGCATTGCTACCTTAACGATAAACGAATTTGTCGACCATTAATATATGGAGGCTTAAGCTTTTCTGAACAACTAATAATCAAAAAGAGAATCAAGTTGTGATCTTGGCAATTTGGTTTGATAGAACAAATCCATATATAAATAATTCGGAATGCAGATAATTTGTTTGATTAAACACTAGATGAATACTGGAGAAGACGGAAATTAGAAAACAAATGTCTTTAAGTTATAATAATTTCTATAGAACCATCGATTTTCAGTATTTGGACTAGTTAGATAGTAAGTACTATAATCCATGTATATTTGTGTGAGATATCAAGGAAAATAACCGTAGTCAATTTGTGTTTTCCATTTAAATATGAGCTCATCAGTCACGAAGTTAATAGTACTATATTGAATTTACATAATAATTACGCATTTATGAACGACTTATAAAATTGACAATTATCAATGAAATTCTGACTTGTTAAAATTTGTTAAAGAATAAATATTCGAAGCTTATATGAGTCACCTTTTAACAAAATATTGAAAGAGTCAATATCAAGAGTTCTGATAAGTATTTCTCCAATATAAGAAATGTTTAATTTTTACTCTTCCCAGAACATTCCCGATATGTTTTAATTATTGACAATATAGGCGATACTTCATCGATTAAGTACATGCTTTTATTAATTTGTTATTACAATTGATGAACTCTGGCGTGAGCTTAATGATCGTGAAATGAAGAGTGCTCAAAACTGACATCCAAGCTCTGTTTAAAAGCCCTATCAGCTTATAATTGTTATTGCTGCAAGAAATGTCAGCTTTTTATATTGATTTCTGATTAATACGTATAACCGAAAGCATTTCAAAGGAAGGAAGTCGATTTCAAACCCTACCAGTAAAATCCCTATAGTGCGATCCATCGATAATGATCTTATCTTGTTTCCTCACATTACCATCAGTTGGATCAAAGCCCGTGTGTGAACTGGAGGTAATGTAAGAGGCAACCAAGCTGCTAAAATTCCGTCGTCTCAGATGACCAAAACACGAATATACCTCTCCCAAGAGGCTCAATAAAAGCCACCCTCAGAAACCTGGTAATGAAGAACAGGCAGGAAGACTGGATCAATGGTAATACAGGCCGTTCCATCTTTGATTTAGAACATTCTGTTTCTATGCATCCCCTGTATTGGTCCAGGAATGAGAAACTTTTCCTCACTGATCATATCTTCTTCTCTACTTATTTTAAATGATTCAATATAGTTGCAACTCATTACTGCAGATGTGGAGAAGAGGGAAGGCCACTTCACTACTTGACAGCATGCTCACTTACAACATCTTGGCATTCAGCAGTTCCAATGGCTCAATGAGAAACGCCTTGGTGAAAGAAAATTTTGGAAAATCGACATTCCAGTCAAAAGCTCAATAGTGTAATGGATTTTATAATTGACCATAAGCAATTTTTCTCTTGGATGAAAGCAGAAGAATTTTGCAGGCAGAAAGAAACTTACCTAACAAAAGAAATTATCAGAAAATCAAGCAAATGACTTTTCCACGCATTTAGTGAGCCTTAGACATTGATTTTTCTCTTTTTAACACAATACTATTGTACATCTATAATGGACAATTGAACTTTATTTAACATTATATTAATCAAAATTTTTCAGGTAGAATACCTGTTAATTTAAACCTTTTTAGCTCATGTATATATTTTCATTTGTTTTACCTATTTTTTTTCTTTTTTATATTTCTTATTTAAAAAGGCTTAACAGCTCTTTGTTGTAATTCTAAGAAAACTATCAAATAAATTATCCAGCAACCTCTACCTAAGCTGGTATAGTTCATTCCGAGCTAGATGTATCTAGCTGCTGGCGTAAAACGTAAAAAAAAAAAAAAAAAAAAAAAAAGGTTTTAATTTAAAAAAAAAAAATAATGTATAAAATGTAGTTTACTGTAAGCCATGGTTTCTCTATTGTAACAAAAAGAAAATGCATTCGCACTACAAAAGTAAATTCGCATATTAAATGCATATGTTTCACTCAAAAAATATACATTATTTATATCAATCATTGTTGCATTTGGCAGGTAGCAACAAACTATCCCCCTCAGTTTCTCAGAGAACATAATCATTTTCTTCTTATGTTTTCTGTAATATGACTATTGATAAACTCAGCAAGTGATAATGCTTCAAAACACTGTTACGTAGTCAACACATTCAAATTATTATCTCGCTTTTTTTGTTACTACTTTTCACAACTACTAGTTATTTTTAAATATTGACTCTCAAAACAAAAATTACCATAACTAAGGTCTGCAAAGTATAAACCATTTGTCTAAATAATATAACGCAAAAAATAAAAAATATGCTTACATATTTTGAAATCTTCTGTAGCATACCTTGAGAAATACGGCACTGGTGGATACAAGCGAAGGCTTTCCTAAATAAAAATAATTTTGTACTGAATTTGAAGCATAAATTTTCAGCTAAATATATTTTTTATGTTTAGTTTGCTGTACTAAGTATAATTGTGAGTGTAAAAACATAAGAAATGTCGCTTAGTGTTGTTGTTACTGATGACACTTGGCAACGCCAAGCCCGCCCTTCAAGAGACTAGGCGCATGAAGTCAGACAGAGAGAGAGGGCGTATTCCTTTTTTGAATAGAACACCCTTATACCAAGGGGGAAGTTCGACTTTTGGCTCATAGATGGCAGCACTACATGAATCTTTAAATTTAAAGATTGAAACCAGTGAAGAACCATAGCTTGGTTCCAACTACCCCCAAAAGTATTAATTTGTAACGGGAACATGGAGGATATTGCGACATATTTTATGTGCCCCAGTAGCCATTAGTGGACGGATCTTCGTTATGTCGCTTAGTCTATATTAGTTAAGTCTATGTTATGTCGCTTAGTTGTTATATATTTTAAAAAGATAATTCTTTTTTGATATTATTTTATTTCTTTAATTAATTATTTGAAATATAAGTAAATTATTATACTTTTAATTATTTTTCATTCATTAGAATAATGAATGGTTAGAAACATTTTAGAAAGTGAGAGCTTTTTGTTAAGCCTAACGCATTTCGCACAGTATTAATCAAATTATAAAGAAACTTTATTTATAGGCACTATATGATAAACATAGCTACATACTTTTACTTTATTGTTGCAAGTTGTATAAATCAGAAAAACTTAAAAATGTTCTTTCCATTTACAAGGGAATATTAAATAACACTTATATGCGAGTGAAATTATATGTCTACAACTCTGCAATTTTTGTGTTATCCTAAATAAAAACATGATATTTAAGAGTTTCATAGAAAATGTTGTGTGTGTGTAGTGACTTTTATAAATCTATTTAAGTTGTTATATAAATTTATCAATTCAAAAATTTCTTCACATGTATTTTCTTTTTGCTGATAAATACTCCGATTTAAAAAAAAAAAAAAAAAAAAAAAAAAAAAAAAGAAGAAGAAGAAGAAGTTGTTTTACGTTATTTGGCTTATTTTTAAAAGTGATCCCAATAATTCAAGCTTTAATGCTGGCATGTTAAACAGCTGCTGATTTTTTAAACATATGTAACAAACTAGGTTTAAATATTCTCAGAGGAAGTATTATCAGAAAAATCAGAGGTAGTAATTTTGTTCCATTTGTTTTGGCTGTGAGAAACACTAATTCTTTGCTTCACTTTATTACCCTATTACATTTATCGCTTTAAGAATAAGTGTATTGTTGGGTAGGATCTTATTACAAAGCTATCTCATCCCAGTTCAAAATATCCTTTGGGTTGTATTCGGAAAGAAGTGATTTCAATGCACCTTCCTTCCTTCCTTCTTTTAATTTTCAAAATTGTATTCACTGTTCCACTTTTCTCAAACCTAAATTTTTTAAGACATCACTCTGATGATTTGAAATCTTTTATGTAGAGATTCAAAGAAAAACAGTTGGATTCATCTTGTATGACGTTACTATCCACGGGAATGTTATCTCTCTCTTTTTTTCTTTCTCCACCATTCAGAAATTTTTTTTTCTATTTTAGGATGCTTGACTTCTCGACAATATCTCCGAGAGAGAGAGCACTTTTACTGTTACTGCTTTTTTTCTCAAAGATATTACCACGTTTGTTTATTTTATTTATTCATTTTTTTGAACTGTCGAGAGGCTGTCCTTTGGAATTCAAAATGTTTTTGATAATTTTTGTCTCATTTAATATTTTTTTATTAAATTCTTTTTGAATTATTTATACGTCATTAAATATGCCTGTTTCTTCAGCTGCGACAAATCCTCAATAGGTCCAACTCAATCTCACTCTTGAGAAACTAAAGTTCATAAATTGCAACGAAACCCACAACAGAACAACATAGCTCAAACTTAGTTTCTTTCTTCCTTTATATGCTCTTACTAACGGGGAGAAGAGGTGTCTCTAATTCGACATAATTCTTTCTTATCAAACTTTTGTTGCCACAATGTTAGAAATGTCGCAACGTTGTTCAAAAATGAATCAAGTTCTCACGCATTTTATAAAAAAAAATCAAATAAAAATTTAAAAAGCATCAGATTATAAAAATAAAAAAAAGAAAACTTAAAGGAAGCTATTTGTCACAAATGAAATTTTGTAGTAAATAGATTTTTCAAAATTTTATTTCGTAAATTTGAAAGAACCTAACCTAACACCGTGTCTATGGTGTCAAGTTTGGGACTAGCCACTATTTCATAAAAACATGAGTGTTTGTGAAAAAGTGCGGGTATTCTATTTAATAATTTTGACTTTAGCAGTTCCTGTATGTTACATTTTATTTAAAAGAAAATCAATCATAAGTTTCAAATCCTAATTAGTACATTAGAAAATTTACAAAAATTTTGAAAGTTCGGTTACAAAATGCAAGAGTCAAAAATAAAAAAGAAAATTTAAAAAGCTGAGGAAATAAATAAATTTATTTGATAAACTAATTATCTATAACTCGATTATTAACTGTGAAAACAACATACCTTAATTGTACTTTCTAGGTATTTCATAGAATTCAGATCTTCACGTGTAATATCTCTATCTGAATCCTTAAATATTGAATCAAGCTCCTCATGAACTTTTTCTTGCACATCTTTATGTAATCCCATGAGGTAAAGAGAATAGCTGAGTGCGGATCCTGTAGTGTCAAAGCCCTAAGTAAAATAAGCATTTTGTAAACAAATATTTGAACACATAAAAATATTTTTTTAAAAAAATAACTAATAAATAAAATTAATTTTTATTAAATACATAACTTTGTAAGGAAAAGAAAATGAAATGCATTGATAATGAATTTGCTAGGACTATGTATTTTATTCAGGATAGTTATAAATGTCTTTTTAACTTAAATATGAGGTTCAGAATGAAAATAATGAAAATTTCTTATTTTATTCGTCTTAAGACTGATTTCCATTTCTGAATAAATGTCTATATGAAAGCATTGCGCTTATGACATAGCATGGAACTAAATTTTTCGATGCAATTCAATTAGAATAACGTAAAGCTTAAGCATTAACAAATACAATTTTTTTAAAATTATAGTTAAAAAAAAATTTCAAGTGCATGCTTCTTTTCTGTGATTTGCACTTATAAATGATGCATTATATACCGAAATTTAATGCTTCTAATTAACAAATTAGAAATGCAAATCACAAACATACACATTTGTTTAATCATCTGTTGCTTAATAATTAAATACCATAGTAGAACAGTCGTCTCACAACCTAAAGAATTTAAGTGAACTGTATATTAACAAAATAATATTTATTTAAACATAACAAAAAAGTTAAAGAAGGAATAAAGGAAGACCAGAAAGCAGGCAAATGTGTCAACTTCCACTGTTACAGCTGTTCTCATAGAAAATCACACATGCTCATCACTTGGGTGAGTGAGAGCGCCATCTATATTATAAAGGAGGTCTTAACAACAGTTATTAATCAGCATTGCTCAAACCCGGCATAGTTTTTATACAATATAACTCAATGTTATTGAACTATTGACTATTTAGGAATAAATCAATATTTCTGAAGCTGATAGTATTTTACACGTTAATTTAATGATATGAAATAAAGCAATGCTTTAGTTCAATTACATTAGATTCTCACATAAATAGTCCATTACAAAAGTTACTTATTTAAAAAAATGGGTTTAGTATCATATAATATAACTTAAAAATATGCAAATTGTAAATGGATTTAATGATTTAAATTATTAATTATTGATCAAAATTATATAAGTTTCGTTTAAATTACATATTTTCAAATTTTGAGAGCAAGTGATGATTATAAGGATAACAAATGACTCCCACCCGTCTTATGAGATTATTTTGAATATCTAACAATAAAATGAATTTTTTCTATCAACCTGCCTTTTACTTGTCTAAATATTGTCTTCGAATGTTATTTTTGGATTTTACTCTAGATTGTTGCTAATAGCATATTCAGTAGTTTGAAAGTGACGACTATATGATTATTTTACCATACCTTTTTAACCACTAAAAATATGAGGATTTATGCCAAATAGAAAGTTATAAATTAGTTTAAACTTTATAATTATTTTTTTTGTATAGTATTTGACAAAAATTTAATTTCTTTTCGTAAATATTGTTGAAAAAGTTTAAGTCTGTCGAAAGAAACTTATGGCACTGTTGAGATCAATAGAGATAAAAATTAATACTCACAGCTATGAAAAATGTCAACGTTTCTATTAAAATGTCTTCCTCTGTAAAGGACGCATCAGTCTCTTGTAGTTCAAGGAGTAAATCCAGGAAGGCCTTATTTTTCTTTATTGTTCGAAAGCCATTGGTTTCATGTGTTTCGACACCATTTGCCATACCATTTTTCTTTGAGGAACACTTATTTTTCTTCTTCTCACGAATCACCTTGAAATTTTTTTATAATTTTAAATCAATATCATTTGTTTTTATTTAAGTGATAAATTTGAATTGTGTTAAGTGTTCTCAGTCCATAAAATTAGTAACTACTAATAATTTAAATAATTTATTAGCTATCTTAAGCAGCAATTATAGTTACAATGTTTTGTCACGAGCAATTATTTAATTAAATAGAAATGTTTTAATTTATATACTACAATTTTCTACATAAAAATAAATATAAAAAAGCTTTTGTTTGAAATTTCAGAGATACATGTATGAAGTATATAATTTTATGTATGTATAAAATTACAAACTTCATACATTCCTTATAACATGTTCTATCTTTTGAGTTCTTTATAAATTTTCTTTTTTTGTTGGTAATTCATTTATGTTCCTCTTAAATGTGAAACTAATAATGAAAAATTATTGTGTTTATGAATATAGTTTTAACAACAAACAGATAACAATTCCTTCTGCCATAATAGCTTATATTAATCAATATACTCTTTCTCGGAAATAATGTTAAATTAAAAATTTAAATTTTTATGAAAATTTATTTATTATATACATATTAGTACATATTGTCAAATGATTGTTTGCATGTTTTGTGGATTATAAAAAATAATAAGCTATGGAGTGATGTGTGTGTCAAGATTTTTATATTTATTCTCAAAAGCTTCGTTCGTTCAGATTTTAATACGGGAAATAACAATACATTCAATAGCTTTGGCTTCAAATATGAGGCACAACTGCATAACAATGGTGAGATTCATTCACATAATTTTCAAAGCAATTGTAATTTAGGCGTTGTTTTTAGTTTAGCAGCATTCGTCAGAAAATTCTATTAAAAAAGATTATAGTTTAAAGTGAATAATTTCTCATCATAAAATTTATCTTATCTTTGAATGTTTATTCTCATAAATATTGCTAACAAGTTTTAAATCCTTATGCAATAGATCATGCAATCTAGATGCAATAGAACAACTGCAGAAAAAAGCTGTTCAATTTTAAGAAAACCATTAAAATTTACCATAAAAATGATAACTATTACAACGTAAATTAGATAACACGTTACTTAAAGTTGATTATAGACTAATACACAGAGTTAACTTTACCAAAAAATGAAAAAAGTTTAGTATTGAATAATATTATTTGAATACTAC
>JAPDSC010129935.1:0-43549 GCA_026290005.1 Latrodectus geometricus
CTTTATTTAAGATTGATTTGGTGAAAAAGAGGGTAAAAACTGCAATTTCGCTGATTTAGTTTGTTTCATAAACATTTGTCAATCTTTTTTTTTTTTTTTTTTTTTTTTTTTTTTTTTAAAGAATTTAAAAAAACCGATGTTTAAGCAAATTTTTTTCTTCCGATAATATCAGAAAGTCATTCAAAATCATAAGTATATTTCTAACAAATAACGCATAAACCTTTTTATCAGTTTTTTCTGATTATAACAATTAAAAATCACTAGGATTTATATTTAGTCCTTCAGTACTCACCAAACCTACAATTCCATATATTTAATTCATTGAACATTGCTCAAATTTGTATTTATTGTACAATAATTTAATCCGTCTAAAAATTTCACTAATAAAAACAATGTTAAAAAAAATATCCCAAGTATTTAAATATGAAATTACAAAAGTAGTTAAACAAAATTCTGTTTCAAATAAATGTAATTGAATTTTGAGGAATAATCTATTTCTATGAAACAGGTAAAATAATCAACTGTTTCCAAAAGGTTTATTTTAATAAAAATGATTCATTTCTGAACAGTTGGTCACAGCAAATTTCCTAAAATCAATTTAACTTTTCAAAAAGGGAAGCAATTGAACGATACATCTTTTCTTTTTGCAGAAACATTCATTTTAATATGAATTTGCTTGAAAGTATTCCGGTTTTAGCACCAAAGGAAATGTATGCATTTCGTATTAAATAGCTTAGAATTATGAAGTGACATCAAAATCAAAAATACATCTTGTTGTTTTTAAATAAATATACATTTACGGGAAAAAAAGTTAAACAACGCAACATATTTTATTAATGTAAACATCCCATTTGTTTTGTGGATACAATTTCGTAATCACTTAGGCTAAAGTAAGCAAGTAAAATAAAAATTTAAGAATAAGTAAAATTCCTATAGAGCAGAATATTGCCTAAAATTATTGAAGAATCCTACTTTAAGGTGAAGAAATTAAAACTAAACCTACGACACTTGTTCTTTTGCTTTAGTAACAATCTTTAAGCATCTAAAATAATGAATTGAATGGAGTTTTGATAAGATTCATAGATAATTTTTTCTTTTGATGCAGATTTTTTTAAGATATTGTTTTAACCCTAGCCACATATTTTTAACATATTGATATGAAAGAATTGAGATAATCATAATTTTACATCGAAGGCAATGCGTTTCGTGTTTGTACTCTATTCAAATATGGATACCGTACATTGAAAAGCCTAACATCAAAGATTTTGTAAGGCTTTCTTTTAGTATTTAATTTCATTCCAGTAAGATTTTTATAGACTGTGCTTCCTATTCATTTTTTAAAGAAAACCATAAAAAAAATCCTCATTATTCACTTTGATACATGTGGATGGAAAAAAGCAGAAACGTACCTCTTCTACTTCACTTTTAAAAGTGGCTAGAACATTATCAAAGTTTTAATTAGCTCTGCTGAAATATAAAATTTCAATTAAAATACTTAATACACCAAAATTTGAAAATCATAATTAACATTTTTTGGGACTTATCATAATATTTAATGTTTAAAATACAATATGTGTTTTCATTTGCTGACCATTTGAGAATGTGTTCTTTCAATGATTAAAATTTGTATGAAAAATGTTTCAATGTTAACAATTTTATTTTTGTAAGAGAAATCGAAGGTTTTCTTTAAAATTTTGTTGATAAAATTCACGTTTATTGAAATCAGAAATTAAAAGTTTTCAAGAAAAAGCAGAAAGGAAAATTAATTAGATTTTCTTTTTAAAAACATTATAAACATGATTTATCTGGTGTTACAAATCCCTAGACAGGAAAAAAGTTCTCACAAGTCTACCTTTTTTTGGATTTGTCAAAAAACAATTTCTTCTGAAGCGATAAGGTGGGGGAATATAATTGTGTTTGCCTTTGTTCTGAAGTGATAAAAGGAAAAAATTTTAAAAATCTTATTGCTTTCGAATCTATTTTTAGGAAATTTAGAGAAATAAAAAGCAGTTATGAAAAAGGGAACTAAAATTGCCTTGCCAGATTAATTGCCTTGCATTTTAATTGAAATTAAATAATTAGAGTTAAAAAAATTTTTTGAAATTTGACTTGGCTTCTCAAAACAGCGAAAATAAAATTTCCTCAATTTATTTAGAATAGATTCTCAATAATTGATTGCAACATCAACAATTTAACTTAGGAATTCCGTATTCTAGTGAAAGCATTAAACATATAATTTCTGCTTTCATATACCACATTTAAATATTCTTTTTGCATTAAGATCATTCCTTTATAATCTTTTATTATTCTAACCCATCTTATTATTAAGATACTAAAACTTTCATTTTATGTACTGTATTTAAAAATTGAAGAATATACATGTAAAAATCAAATTATCAAAAAATATGCATCTTTATTCATAGAGGAAAAGTATCCAGAAAAGAATTTATAATGAATGCTTTTCTTAAAAATTTATATGCAATTTGTATATGGCTTCAGTGAATGACATAATTAAATAATATAATCCTTTCAATCAATTCATTAACACATGTACGAAATTTTATTTTGTAATAAATGTGTATGTTTAACTATGACAAAGCACCTTCATTCTTAAGATAAAATGTTAAACCGCTCCTTTGAATTTCCTCATTTCGGAATAAATTTTTCATATTATGTCAACAATTACTATTAAGTTGCAGAAAGTGCTAGAGCTGGAAAATGAATTAAAAATAGCTATGAAAATTCACAAATAAATTCTAGCATTTATAAATCAATTTGTTACAGGCTTAAAATTTTAACATACTTATTCTGTAATAAAAATTTTAAGGGAAGTAATAAATTAGAAGTTTACTCATCTTGTGGATGAATAAATATTTTGAGTTAAAGGTAAATAAACACATTCAGTTTTCAAACATTATGCATGCAGTTGAAAATATTGATTTTTTGGTATTTCAACATATGCTACAGTATCTTGTATGTATAAATAGAAGGATACAAATATGTTACATAACAATAAATCACGATTTTATGGTAAAAAATACGTAACTGTGCAAATAAATTCTATTACATATAAAGCAGCATTGTGCACATTTACAAGAATAAGGGATAAAAGGGTTCTCGAGCTTCAGCACGATGTGTTTTCAAAAATAAGCGTTTCTTTGATTTGCAGAAATAAACGAATTATTCGAAGAATGGTATGTAATCAGGCATACTAAAGCAGCAAAATCAATTTAAGGTGTTAATTTTTTGTTACTTTTATTTTAATCCAAAGTTATGTAAATAATTCCAAATTATTTAACATTTCTTCAAACAATTGTGTCCAAGTACAATTCCTACAGAAGACCAATATGTTGTTGTATCTGAATATAATTGAACTTCTATGACTATATTTATTGTTACAGTGGGTATTAAGGAGTAGTTTAATGTGTTCTTATTGTACGCAAAAAGACTACACATTGTTACAGATACTATACGTGGAACCACGAGTTTCTGTTCTACTTTGAACTGGATTGTATTCTGATTGGGACAGTTATTTCGGTAGGAATCAGGCTTTGTCCTTAAACTTAGGGAAAATGTCTTGAGTAAGCAGAATACATCACAAAATATTATGCGCTTCCAGGTGGATGTATTATGACCTGGCAAGGATTTCTTGTTGACATCATGTTGATTAGAATTAGTAGGATGGAATATGTATTGTATCGAGATATCTTAGATCCCATTGCAGGATAGCATGCTACATCATGCCCAATATTTCGTTTTAATGAGTGATAATGCAAATTATTTTATTAAAAGGTAATCGTCGATATCTACCTGGTATCAGTTTTTGGACGCTAAGCCTAGACCAAGAACTTTACATTTAAAGCGAATTTTGAATAACTACAAATATCGAAATCCTTAGAATCGAGTCCACGAACTCTTGAACCAAAAGTAAAGTGCTAATCATTGGAATGGAGATTGAACCTAGACCAGGAATGAAGGGTGAACATGCACGCAAATGGGATGTTTACATACTTTATGTCATCTTATTGGTTACGAAAATTTTTACATTCTTACGTCATTGCTTTGTTTCATACAAATAAAAATGACATTTATCAAAATTTTATATCAAATCTATATATGCAATTTTTTGTACGTTTAAGCTTTAGAAGTAAATGTATATTCATATACTCTTTGATTGTTATACCAGAAAATATTTTAGTTTTTAATTTCGTAAGATAATTTTAGTTGAACTATAAATCATTATGTGAAAAAATAAATCATTATGTGACGAATTCAAACTAATATAGAACTTTGTATTGAATTATTTTGAAATCAATGGATAACATTCCAGGTTATAGGAACAGGTTATTTTGGATTTGCAAATTTAATTTAAATCATATCGAACTGTACCAGATAGGAATGAGGTCAACACAGAAGACTTAAAAACATTAGAAGAATGAGGAAAATGTATACTTGATTCTAAGAAAAAATATAAATTTATTTCCGATCATTTAACCCAAATGTAAAAATACGTGAAATAAATCTTTGCTTAAGGAAGTGAAACTAGTTTTCTTTCCCACATACTCGGATTGCTTTAAAAGAATTTTTATGAAATTCTTCATGTGATTGAACAATACATTCAGCATTCATGAGTAATATCATGGAACAACTATTTTGTTTGAAATACCAGGCTTTGTAATAAAGAAATTAATTTTTAAATGTATATCGATTTGTGAACATTTGTGTTGCAAAAGCAAGTTTATCAATAATTTTATATTTTGAAATAGAATTTTTCGTAAACTAGAATACTGTAAAAATGATTATATGTATTCATTTAAAAAAAGTAAAAGATATTAGCTAACTTTTATAATATAGCCTTAATAGTTTAAATCTTTTTCTATAACAGTTTTAATTTTTAAATTTCTTCGGCTTCAAATAAGAAAGAACTGAATTATTTGAGGGGAATTCTTCATATTTAATATACCAAAGGATGTGAAATCAATCTGTTAATAGATTGAATCGTATAAAAAAAAATCCACCCATTCTAACAACTGAAAGGCCTTTCGTAGTTACCAGTTATCGCACATAAGGCCAACAATTAAATGTTAATAAAGCAATTGCATAACAATTTCAATTTTCAAAATTAGTAACTTTACAGATTAAAAAAAATAATAATAAAATGGCAATTTATTCATTACTTTCCCTACCTTATAGAAATGCAGTTAATAAAATTCCGCAATCATTATGTAAGAAATAAAACAAGAAAAGTTGTTTATCAAATCAACACTAGGTTAGTTAATTAAATTAGCTATTTTTACAAACTGTCATACACGATGTGAAATTAATTTCTCCGAAGTTAATGCAAACTAAATGGAGCATGATAGAACACACTTTGATGGTAATATTTTTATCAATAAATCAATAAAGGTCTAATCCCAGCCAATGGCAACAGTTCAAGCAATTTTACTTGGCGAGCGGACAGAATTTTTAAAACTTAACATTTTCATATCTCGTCATTAACTTACTTTCCATTTTCCGCCTTACTTCAACTTGTTCTCAGTGAATACTTTTCACAAACTAAAACTTTCAAGAAGCCTATCAGAACTGAAAATTTACTTTTCGGTAAAGTCACGAGCGAGTTCAGTTCAGTTCATCTGAGCTCATGCCGCTGCCACCCGGAGTTTTCAATAATCCGTAAAAACGAATTTCCTTAAGCTTTTCATCTCCTGTTCACTCCGGGACAATCCCACCCCCTCATCACCAGAATCCCCCCTTTTAACATAAACCACCGACTTTTCGGCCCTTGCTCATTGGCTGAAAACGATAAAAGTGGCAACTCCGCACCTGTCATTCATATGCAAATGCGGGCACCCCTGTCGACAGCCCTAATTAATTAAGCTCTCCCTTCATTAAGTTGCCCCAAGAACAGCTCATTACGTTTTAGATCCCCTGAATTGGTAGCCAATTACCTCTTCAGGAGGGAAGGGGTGAGTTTTGAGAAGGGGAACGGAATTCCTCAACCGAATTCCCCTTGGGAGAATAAGATGATCAACATATTTTTATGGTTCTCAGAATTCAAAGACTGAAATCGTTTGGAATTGAGAAAATAGAAAATTTTGTGGCACTGTGAAGGAGAAATGGGATTGAAGTTCTTTTGAAAATAAAGACAGCATACTGTATTTAAATAGTGTATGGAAAAGTAATGTAAGCTCATTTAATGAAATATGTTTTGAAAAATATTCTGAGTTTAATTTTACGGAAATGGCTATGAAAGAAACATCTTATTTTCTTTGAATATAAAGCTTTCATTTATAATTGGAACTATTTCATCAAAATGTTTGAAAATATCCTGATCTTAAAGTTTTAATCAAAGTTGCAGGAGTTGTTTTGGGGGTATTTCACTAAAACGAAAAACTGCATTGCAGAGGAACATACGTTGCAGTTTAAATCGGGGTGAAATTTTTAGTTTTCCAAACCAGTCAATAATCCAAAAAATGTAAATTTGTAAATTTAAAATAATGTTATGCATCCAACTTTTTCTTAATTTAGTATTCCAAAAAATTTTTAAAATTAGTATTTTCAATTGTGTAATCAAATCTTTTACTAATGCTATCTTAAAATACCGCACACACACACAAAATGCTGAAAAATTTAAATTTTAAAAATATATTAATCTTAATTATTAATAGTTATAAAGAAAGAATAAAAGAAAACTCTAAAAAATGTATAATGGTATTCTTTTTGGTAGCTTCAGCGCTCGCGAAAAACTCCGTTTTGATGAAAATGTATTTTATTTAATATAATACTTTAAAGTCCATGTTTTTCTAAAATAAAATAAATTAATTGCAGGATCTTTTTTTTTTGTGGAATGTCAGTAATTTTTTTACAAGTTATTGTTACATGTTAATTTTTCATTAATTTTGATTTGATTCAATATCAATATTAATGAAAAATTAAATTGTAACAATGGATATGTTAAAGAAAGTATCGTACAATGATATATAAAAGATAGATTTAAACAAATCCATGTCAAATACAGTCATTGCCAAATAGATGGCAACTCACTTTAAGCTACTATGGAATTCCAAGTAAGAATGGTGTGGAAGACAATGCCTTACCTATCCAATACTCTTACATTTTTTAGCACAATGAAAAATAGAAGAGAACGTTACGAGGCAATTCTCTTCCGGAAGAACCTGAATCTTGTCAGTGTTGCCAAAAACTAATGGGAAATGACGAACTCAAATCCCAAGGTAGAGGTAAAAAAAAATGAAACAGCGATGCTTGTAACTTCCAAAGCAAGGCATGTGTGTGAAAATTTTGTATTAAAATTGGAGAGCCAAGTTTCTAAACAAACTCGCCTCGCCATCGAAGATCAATGTCTGAATTGTTTAAAGCTTTTTAGAAACACTCTTGTTCAGAAATTCTTTTTTTCAAGTTATTTTCTTGGGAGAAAAATATTCCCCATCACTGAATCTAAGGTTTGTTTTTGCTTGTTCATCAAAACAATATATGAATAAACAAAAACAAAATAAATAAAATACATCTTTCTTTTTATATGATTATTTCTTGTCCTCTTTTATTTCTGTTGAACTTTGAAGTTTTGTAGATACATATAAAGCTCCACCTGCATCAGTTTTTCGGTCGATGTTTTTAGCTAGATTTTGTTTTTCAGTTAAACTGAAACTCAGAAATTAATGTATTTAAATTATAAAAGTTCATGGGATATAAATATTAAATGAGTAGTAAAAATAGTTAGATATATAAAGGATAAAATTAAAGTAAACACGAGAAAAGAAAATGGTTGACTGTGTATCTGGAAAATGAATATATAGAAGTTTACTTAAAAATCAAAGATATACAAATTTAAATTGAAATTTTACTGGTCAAATTGTGCAAATATATTAAAGGACAAAATCAGTTTTGACTGATAACAGTTTTTAACACCATAATAGTTTTTAATTAATAGCAGAAAAGCAATATTTGGCTTGGGTTTTATATTATTTTACTTATTTAGAGAGCAATTCTTAATTAGTGAGGCATTATTTTAAATTATATACTACAAATATTTAAAGAGTGAATTAAACACACAATTAATATAATCGCTAAATGAATTTTTCATTTATAATAAATTTCCAATTTTAATAAAATATATTGAAGTAAAAAAATCTAATTTTCTTTAAAAAAATTTAAGTAAGGTTTTAAAAATGCTTAAGGAAATTTATCGAAAAAAACTAAAAAAGTTGGTTTTCGAAATATTCCCTTAGAAAAGTTAAAACTGTATGTTAAACATTATCAAGAATCAGGAACAAGAGTTATTCATCACTTCAAATAAAAGAAATATAATTATAAAAAATTATAACTATGTACATAAATACTATTATAAAAATTAATCTATAATATAAATAATTATTTTCATTTTGATATCATTTTTGTAATAAATGAAGAAGAAGTTTACAAGTAAGTTTTTGGAATATTGTAATAGTCGAAAGAGCATTACAATAGTGGTACATAAACAGATCTCTGCAAATCAATATATATAAGTTGGTTTTTAAATTTCATTCGATGCCATAAAAAATTAATTAACTTTAAAAAGTCTAAACTTCTTTTAAATAACTTGAAATGAAAAAAATATGAACAACAGCAATTTTTTTCCTGTCAAAAAATTTAGTGCAAGTTAAGAAAATGGTTAATATTGAATCTCTTCTCAATTATGTATTTAAAAGAAGTATTTTATAAATATTTACCAACTAAATTTAAATTCAAATGACAATATTTTATTAAAATTCTGTGCAAAAACATAATATTAGTTACTAAGTCTTACTATATATAAATTTAGTTTCGTTTAATTATGAAAGGAATTAACTCGTTTATTAAAACTTAGTGATAAAATTATTTAATACATGTTTTACTTAAGATGTTATTCTTTTTTGTTTAAGTGTCTTATGAAATTTTATTTTACTACGTTATCGAAAGAAAGCACCTGAATTAGAATCAGGTACTTTCTTGTTGGATTGGAATTTATGGCGGATTTTATGGCGGCTAATATACAGATATTGCTCGGTCTAAAACAATTGCTAATTATTACACGTTTACAATGAGTAAGTTTTTCCTTTAAACGATGCATATTATGCTACATTTTTCAAAATCAGAATATTAGTTTATCAGTCACTAAAACTATTTTTTTAAAAACGATAAAAAATAAAATTCCTTAATGAAAGAGCTTCGATAATCCTGCAACATGAAATAATTCAGAAACTAAAAATAATTGGCTAATAACAGAATACTAAAAATACTGACTAAAAAAATAAATAATAATTAAAATGGTTATCTAAATTATCTTTGGTAGCAATAAATTCCTCATTAAAAAGTTATGATGCTGAAAAAACCAAAACAAATTCCCAGAAAGATTTTTATATGATTGACTCTTTACTGTGTACGTGTTATTAAACACGCACACAGTAAAGAGTATACAATATAAGGAATGTTTAGAAAAACCATGGTGTATCACTATAGATATCACTATATATATATAGAAAATTTTGAAATTGATAATTTAAATAAAAATATACCCCCCACCTAAATTTTTTTAGAAAAAAGGGTATGATTTGGAATGAATTTATTAAGAAACAAAAATCGCATTGTAGTAAAAATAATTGTACTTTCATGATTGAATGTAAGAAATAAAATAATGAATTTTAGAATAAACAATACGTACTATATTGTAAAATAGTAATATATGATTACCGAATTAATAAAATTATTTTAATATATATATGTGTGTGATTTTTATACATATATCACACATTATATAACCCAATGAAAAATTTCTTTTATTTGCCAATTCTTTTGAAAAAGCACGAACGAAATCATTCCAACCACCTAAGTCTGGGGCTTTTATTTATTACTGACTCCGCAAAATCCCTTAAAGAGGATCCAAATTGCAGACAATTCCAAAAATCGCCCTGGCCGTTTTACGAAAGCTCCACAAGTGGTTTTCGATGCCAAAACAAAGCGCTATCCCGCAGAGAAAGAGAAGAGGTCTTTCCCTTCCTCCAACCCCATCTAAATGGGCTGCGGGACCATTAATCTGTCGGGGCCTTAAGCCTAAGCCGGGCGCAATCCCGCGGCATGAGTAATGGAGCTCCAGCTCCGGAAGTACCGTCGGTATAACGATTCCGCGTAGGACGAATAAAAAAATAAATACCCGAACGTCTGAATGTTACATGCAATTTTTTTTATCGGAGGTCTTTTTCACTGAGACATTTTTATTCCTGGGTTGACAAATAAGAAGAGGGCTACTATTAATTGCAAGGGGTTGTGGAAGGAAGGATCATTTATTATGAGCAGTTCAACAGGTGAGAATCATTTGTCATTGACCGTTTATTTACAGCCCATTCCCGTGTAGGCTTTGGCGTCGTGTTTGACGATATAATGACTTTATTAACTTGACCTCAAGACCGTAACGAGATTTATGGCTCTCTTACTAGGGTATTAAGTAACGATGATAGCAGTATTTGCTCTCTCTGATAGATAGAAATGTAAACAAATTACATTTCTGTTCTTTCCGATTGATTGGTTCTAAATCAGCAGATTTTTATTTTAGTGATTTAGTTTTTGTAAACATCAGGAATTGAACTTTATTATATGAATACCAAGAGCACTTACTACATTAAGATTAATGAAGCATATTAAATGCGTTAATTTACGTGCTTCACAACATTATTTATTTTCCTATTTAGGAATGAATTCAGAAATATTCTATATTTCTAGACTGATGATTTTATTTTATTCCATTAGATTAATTTTAAATTTTGTTCCATATTTTCTTAATAAACTCACAAGAGGCGACTCCTGTTACAATTTAATTTAGAAAATTTAAATTAAAATACTTCTACCCTATCAATCTATATAATTCATTATATTTTGGAATAAATACAAAATAAGCAACATAACTTAAAAACTTAATTTTAAACTAATTTTAACACATTTATCAATGAATACACAAATACTGTTAAACTAAACTTATTTAAAAACAAGCTACATTTAAGTTATCAGTTTATGATCCTCTTATTTTTTAAATTTTTGTTCTCATTTCTGCACATCTAAAACTTATATAGTTGTAAAAATATTACCTTGTATTTGATTCATTTAAATTACCTTTAATATATTTTGTATTGTATTAATTTAAAATATCTTTCATATTGTTTACTCATTTATTAAATATGCGTAAAAAATTTTTATGGCGTAATAAATTTTATAATATTCATTGGAAAATTTTTATGGATAATAAGTTTATTACAATTATCCATATTGTTTAATTCTAGCTATCTAGTGTTTTCTGAAAACCTTTTAAAGATTTTTACCTTCTTAAACAATACAAATTTCGCTTTAACATAAGGAAAAGTTTTTTTTCTGCACAAAACTTACACTATTTTGGAGTAAATGTTATCGACGCAATAGTTCCTTTTTTTTTTTTTTTTTTTTTTGGCTTGAAAATAGGAAACTTAGCAAATCATAAAAATAAGGGGAGTGGGAAAGCTTGGACATAAGTACATGCATGTATAACATGAAACAAAATAAAATGCATACAGAATTAAACAAGATTATAAAAACATTACCTTTTTTATTTTGAATGATATGTTTGATCTGAAATAATGTGTGTTCCTTTTTTAATTTACTTCCTTAAACATAATGGAAAAAAAGATCTCTTTTTATATATTAATATTATGAAAATAACATTATGGGGGAAATTTTTTTTATTAACGTACCACAAAATTAAAACTAATTATTATTAAGCTACAAAAAATAACAAGCACCAACTTATACTTATTAAATTTTCCTAACATTTATGAGTTCTTAAAAGAATTTTAAAATGAATTTTTTTATTTGTGAAACTCTAGAGAAAAAATTAATAATATGTTACCTGCAACAATGATTAAAAAGGAATTGACTAATTAATTTTTAATTCCGCATTTTTCAATTAAAATTTTATAATATTAATTGAAAATTATTTTACAATAAAAAATTAACCAAATTATAAACATTACTGATTAGAAATAAAAATATAAGTTTGTTGTAGTCTTTATTTTTAATGCCAAAAAACTTTCAATTTTCGAGTCAATTAAACTTAAGCAATTTAAAATTTAATACAAGTAAAGAAAAAAGAATAAATATCATTCGTTCTTTTTAATTTCGAATAGAAAGCCTTGGAAAATTTAAATAAAAAAATGAAGGAAAAAAACTATTTTGCATACGATAAGGACATGTTTTGAACGTAGTGTGTAATATATACAATTTTCTTATTTTTTAAGCCATCTGCATTACTCCATTACAGCAGTTTCAAATCCTACAAATATCAATTTCAAAATATGAATTTCAATAAAACAGGCCTGAAACAGGAGTATATCTTCCAAAATATTCAATTATTTTGAGCCATTTGCGATGTAAGTATATATATTTTTTCTTAAGTTCTGCAATAACAGCTTATTTATTGTTTGGAACGCTGTTAAAAAATGTGTAAAAAGTTTTTCAATCAAATACATTTCTCTTCGGTAAAAAAGAGGAACTATTTCAAAACATTGGACTTTGAGAGCTCTTTCAGGGTCGTTTGCTGATATTACAATCAAAATATTTTGGCAAAAATGCCCAACATTATCTACAATTTTTTTTTATTTATTTATAAAATGCTGTTAAGACATTTTTTTTTTGTTTCACTAGTGATTTTAAGTGCGTTGCTTATTTTTATTCAACTTTTCAGAAAAAATTAGATATATCTTAAAAAGAAAATTGAATTAAAGTTAAGAAAAAGAGACAATTTAATTTTTTAATTACTTTTCTAATTTATGAAATTGCTCCTTCAAAATTCAACAGCTATATTTTATTTTCAGGAAAACTGTTTAATTTCATAATTACATATTACATTTTACTTATAGCATACTCCTTTTTTGGACACAAGATTTGATTAATATTTTGAGAATTAAAGATTTTTAGAATTAAAGAAATTTAACAAGATATGTTGCTACATTCATGGATCTTGCAAATGAATAAAAGAGCCAATAAATTTACATTTCATTATTGCTATAGCTGATGAATACAGTGGCCAGTTCTGCCAAATTTTATTTATTGATGAAAAAACAAATCTTACATCTAACACATTATTGAAGGTATAATTATGGATCTACATATTTAAGTCTGTTTCTTTTAACTAATTAAGTGAAAAAGAAATAAAATTATTTCAAATTAAATTAAATTAAATGGGTTTTCTTTTTGTTAGTGATTTTTTTATGTATGACAGAAATTTTAATCATTAAATCTGAAATAAAAAAAATCATAAGTCTTTATAAAAATAAAGAGTATTTTCATATTATTTTAAAGTTCTCTAAGAAATTCTTAAATAAAAGAAACAAAAATTTTAATTTAGTCTGTAAATAAAATATCTTTTTTTATGAAGGTCATTCCCATAGAATACATTTAAAGATTTATAACCAATTTTTGACAAGTCTCATTAATTTTTACCGTTAAAACTCATTGATAGTAATTGCATACAAAAATAAATTGATTTTAACAAAATTATAATACTCTTAAAAAGCGAGAAAAACATATCACTGCTTATTTTTCATATGCAAATCATTTGATGCTTTGAGATTTTGTATATACACACACATACAACAATTACTATGGATGTTGTGATTATATTTTTAAAATTTGTTAAATTCATGCGTTGCTAAAATAACTATCATAAGTTTTTTCTACATTCACTTTCGTTTACTATAACTATTTAGTATTAGTAAATAGTTATAGCATAAGAATATATAGTTATAGTATACGTATACATACTATTGTAAATTTACAAAGTTTGATTAATAATTACTAATGAATGAATTTTATATGAAGCAATTTTTTTGTAATCTTATAAGGGGGGGAGGGTACGGTGAAGCACATACTGTTTCTCAAATTATATAAATAACAATTAATGCTTAAAACTTTTTATGTGAAAATAAATAGTAAGTTAAATAAGTTTTGCTTTACTAATAGTTTTATATACTTTGTTTAAGGAATATTTTCTAAATGTCCTTATAAACTAAATATATAAAACAAATACTCAGTAAAATAAATTAATTCTCAATGCTCAGTAAAATAAATTCGCATTTTTTTATGTAAATAGTATAAAAACGCATGCTTTATTAAAAAATTCAGTATTTTGTACTACTACTGAATTAATATTCAGTTCTGAGACAAAAAATTGTATTAGTTTTTATATATCTAATATTAATTTATTATTATTCATGATGAAATTTAGCATCATTCAGTTTATTTATTTGGTATAATTCAGATTCGTAATCTTAATTCTAATTGTAAAGTAAATGATGAGCGAATATAATTTGCTTATAAATCATTTCATTATTAACTAAAATTAAATAAACCCTATGATGTAGGCTAAATCTTTACGACAGAATGATCTTTCTATCTCTAGCACGCGGCCTGTGAAACTTCAAACTAATAATGAATCATCAGGCACCGTGGGTGGGGATTAATTTATCCCCACCATTGATTAATGGAAATCGAGTCAATCTGTTGTTACCTGGAAACAAATTGAGTGATAACTATCCCCACAACTCTTCTATAATAGTGATTACAATTCACTAATGTTCTTATTTAATGATCGCATGGCGCTACAAACCATCATTAATCTTCTCAACGAACATACCTCGTGCCCAAGTCGTTAAAAGACGCATGTTCTGGCTGCCCTTTTACAGAAAAGCCACGGTGGTAAAAGGACTTTCAACAAATACATTAACAGCTACTGTTTCCTAGACAGCCCAAGATTTAAAGACTATAATTTATATTATGTAACAGAGTCATCTAGCTTTTTAATTTTTCCGCTTGGCCATCAATATTTAACAGTTTACATACTTCTTTTTTTAGGATAATTTATGGCAATGATCTGTAAATAATGTTCAGAATATTCTTAAATTATTCCAGAAGAATATTAAAGTTTAGATTAAATGATTGAAAGAAAAGGAAGATGGCTAGATCCAAATGTCATAAAATGAGGTCGGAAAATATATTTTATGTTTAATAAAAATGTTTTTAAGCCACATGAAGCTTGATAAAGCTCCAGAAGTAGAACATATTGCTATTTTATAACTAAAACTAACTTCTAAAAATTTTACCTTATAAAAATTATTAAAATTTTTCAAGTTAATTTTTATTTGTTCAAATATTTCCAAAACATTTTGTACATAATTACAGGCTTTGTAGCAAATCTAGATTACTGTCGAGTATATTTAAGCAGAACAGGAAAATTAAAAATAAAACAGATGAAAGGAAAGAATATTATTATGATAGATTCACCCATTGTTTAATTTCGACCTTGTCAGCTTGATTTTCTAGGGTTAGAGAGGAAGTAGAACGAATAAAAACTTTATCCAGAAAATATACAAGCCATCAAAACTCGTATATTCATGTCTTCTTCATGAAATTCCACATTTTTTACTATTCCTATATTGTCTGCTTTCTTCAATAATACAATGAGATTTCACAAATTTGGAATTTTCAACTTCAAAATAAACAAAACAGAAGTAAATATAATACGATTTGAATGGCATAGTTTAAATAAATAGTACTAGTTTTATCAAAGTATTTTGCAATATTTATGAATTAAGAAATTTTTTAAACTTGGTACTTTAATTTGAAAATGCGATTATAAATAGACTTAAATATTAAACTATTCAAAAAATAATAGTTAAAAATCATTCACTTAAAGCGCGATTGTATAAGAGGAATTTAGATTTACCTTCATTATATTTTTCTAGTGGTCTTTAAATTCAAGGATTTTCCATTATTTCTAACATTAGAAGTTTCTGTGAATGCGTGATGAGATAGTTTTATCTAAATAAATACACAGATTAAATTCGCATTCTACTATTTGTGTGAGCAAGAAATATTTCTACTTTTTTTAAGTTTTCCCCTCAAGCATAAAAAAGTTTAGAGAATATAAGTCCATTGGTTCTGCTGCACATGTAGCATTGAACATAAATATTTATTATACAATTACTGTCAGAAAATTTTGATAAAAGGATTCTACATATTTAATACAAGTATTAAAACACTAAAAATTAAAAAAAATATTAATTTAAAAATTAATTTTATTTATTTTTTATCTAGCAATATCTAGGAGCAGTCAATTGATAAATCAAGAATCTTGATTAATAAATCATTGTTCCATTTATAAGAATCAGACTAATTCCATGATGAAAAAGACTAGTTTTAAATCTACTATTTATTATATGTATTGTATTTTGTATTAATCACAAACACTCTTCAACTAAAAGCGTTAATTTTGTATTACAACGTTATATTCGAACAATAAACTACAAATCATTTTAAATTAAGTCCAATTTATTAATTTATTTAGAATTAAATTCCTAGTTCACAAATATTCAGTTTTTAAAGTTTGTATTTTTTAGAATTACTTAAACCTCACTTTACTTTTTTTAGGATAGTTGGTTTGTTTGTCTATTAAATCATTTTTTGCCCCCAAAGGCGAATTGGACATGGACCTAGTTTAAAGATTTTATGTTAAATAGATATCTTATTTATAATTGCTAATATTCACATATTTCTTAAATATAAAATTCCTTAATAACTTTAAGTGGGAAGGAATAAGATTTATAGTCTCAAAAACAAGTTTGCATGATATGTACCTAGATATTATGTATTTTCTTAACAATTTCCACATCAGTACTTCAGAATTAAATTTTAATGCATAAATGCGCGGTGAATAAATATTTATAGTAAAATGCTGTATAATATTTTAAAAATTTTAATATTTTGAAAGTTAAACTATCTTAAACCTAAACAATAACTTCTTTCATAAAAAACACATCTTCAAATTAGAAATAACTTAATATTTTGAAGAATCTATGTACTTTCCTCTTTATTTTGGAATAGTAACAAAACTGTAAAACCACTAATACATCAAACTACAATAAGCATTACTATTCAAGACATAGAGCTGATAAGTTAAAGTTGCTATTATTGAAAAAGCTATAAAATAAGCTTTTTTCACAATTCTCTAGTTATAAATTTTTACAAATAATGCAATATTTATGAGCAAATTAAATATTCTTCCTACATTGCTTAAAATGAATAAAAGGAAAACATAAGAGTAATTAAAAGAGAAAAATAAAATATCAAATGAAATTTTATAATTTACCCAAATGATAAAATAGCACTGTAAACAATGTAATACCCATATTTACTAAAAATAAGTTATTTGTTTTAATTTTACATGTGTAAGGGAAAATAAGCATGTGATGTAAATATTGTATTTGTAATGCTACATTATTGCAATTTTTTTGTATTTAACGTTCTTTCAAGAGATATCTACATACGAAACATGTTTGCTAGACATTATAAAACTACTAATCTAATAGTTTTGATTGAAATATGTTGTTTAAGGCTAAAGATTTTACTTACGCAAAAATCTTAAAATGAATAATACAGTTGTATCAGTACATGTTTCATTACTTGGATTTGTATTATATTCTTTTCCAAATTATTTTTGCTAGTATTTACATAAATGAAAAAAGTGTTCTTACCTTGCCTCTGGGTACTTCTTTTGATTTGCATCCATTTGTAAGTTGGTTGCTGTTGTTGCTGCTGCGGTTGCATCGGCATCGGCCGCTGGTGCATGGGCCCGACGTTTATAGACGGAGCATTTACGCCGGGAACATGTTGTGGTTCATATGCTTCCATTGGATATCCGTGCGGGTAAGAATTATTGTTACGTACCCTGTTCATCGAAAACTGCTGTGGCATGATGTTGCTAAGTGCTACATTATGAGATGAGCTGAGATAATTATGATTACTGTCGGCATGTGCCCCTTGCATCGCTTCATATTCATAATCGACAGCAGTTTGATAATAATGTCCTCCAGAAGGGGACTGGTAATAAGGCGGGTAACGATGGGAGAATGGTTGCATCGGATCGTAGTTATGTCCGGCATCTAAATTAGTGTAACTCAAACCATTCTCTTCGCTAATGATCGGATTAGGTAAGTGGCCGGAAGGTGGTTCGGGTAGATGCGGCTCAGAATACACGAAGTGTTGGGAACCCGGGTCCGGGTAAAAAAGTTTCGTGTCCGTGCTGTTTCCGTCGTGGTTCTCCAATCTTTGCGACGGGTAAACATTCCCATGGTACGGTGTACCGTTCATGATCTTCTAGGTATCCGTTTTTAAAAACGAGCTTTTTGTTATGATAAATTTTTTTCACTCTAGAATAATGAATTGCTTTTCTTTTTCCCTCGACACGCACTGAGGAAAGCAAAAAGAAAATAATAATAAAAAATAAACCACTAGAGTACCTCCGACGCAAAAGCCAGTAAATTAGCTGTCTAGCTTGGCGCAGATAAATCGGAAAATAAATGGATGAGAAATCATCTCCCCGCGACCTGCGGTTGACAGAAAAATATGGGCAGAGAAGTAGAGAGTAGGGGGTTGGTTTCGGTCACGTGATAGAAGATCTGGCCAATGGCGATGCTGCCGCTTGATAGATGAAGTGACAAGTTTTTTTTCCCCTTTTTTAACCCAACAGTCTTTTTTTCCCCGGCTGGTTCACTTTTTTAGCTCGCCTCTCCGCCTTCCAAGTTCCAAGCGAAGCAAAGGCTGGACGTTTCCAACCACGAGTACTGGAGCGGACCTTCCTTCTTCTACTCTAAGCACTTCCTTTTTCGAGTAGTAATCGCATGCAACTGACCGTTCGGTCTCCAGGTTTCCCGCTTGAAGGGAAAAGGTCTGCGCGCCACCCCGTTGTTATGGCAACGAGGAGAGGGAAACTAGAGGGGGGAGATGGGATGGTCGGATGGCTATTTCCAAGTCAACAACTCTCCACTCACTGGACAGCTTGAACTGGATTTTTCTTTTTTTGGTGACTACCTATAAGTGGCGCCGCCACTAGTTTTCTAGATGTCACACTGTTTCCAGCAAAAGAATTCCACGAATCACGTTTAGGGAATTCTGATACCGAACTTTGCTCCACTTAACATTCCAAAGGTAAGAAATTCATGTTTCATTTGCTTATAAGGATATTAATGAAAGTGCTGTTTTAATATTTATAAAGTAACTCAATCTTATATATACCCTTTAATTTCCTATTTTCGAAACTAAGTTTTTTTATCATCTATTTTATGCTTGCATCTTTTGTAGATTAAAATATAACTGGAAGAAAACTGTATTGAAATAAATAACTGTAAAGAAAAATATCCTTCAGTTACAAAAACTCTCAGATATTTTTTTTATCAACTTTTAAAAAAATTTGGTTATTTTGATCAATAATAAAACATTCAAATACTTACATAAGCTGAGTGAAAAGTCTTAAGGCACAGTAAACTTGAGATAATACGTATGCACTGTTAGCTATGTTATCACTTTTGTTTTCCGAGAAGACAATTGGTCACACGATTCTTATTACAATTAGGAACAGTGCTTAATATATGTTCAGAGAAAATTCAAATTTTTCTTTATACTTTCCAATGCATTTGTTGACACTAACACTCTTTCCACCTTTTAGTTGTTTTTCTATGAACGTGAGAAAACTCTGTAAAGTACCACGGAAATTATCGTGCCGAAGGAAAACAATCAGCAAAAGGACGTTATATTTCAGTTTACTTTCCAACAAGCATTATACTCGCAAAACAAAGCCAGCACGAAATCAATAAGCGCTCGTGTAACGCTACACCAAACACATTAAATTTATTTCTTTTTTCTAGTCTACCGAATTTTGTCACAACAAAAGCTCTACAATTCGATTCAGAAATGTAATATTCTTCAGGGCTTAGCTCCTATCCTAGCTGCAATAAAAGAAAATGAAAACGATTTTTTTAAAAAGATACTGATTTTACTTTCTCTCAAGTGGCAGCATCGGGATTACAAAGCAAACTGTCCGATTCTTGTTTTTGTAAGTTTCGTTCGTGGAAAAGGGGTCGATGGTTGGTTGCGTGCTCATGGTTTTATCCAACCCCGCATTGTCGATCCCCCAGTTTGATGAATATTAAACAAAGTGAGGGCAAAGAAGGAGGTGCCTGGAAGGAGCGAGGGGCAAGAGAAGGGGACTGCTTCCAACATTTGCTGACGTTATAGCCCGCATAGCATTTTCATTGGATTATAGATGAAATATTTTATAGAATTTTTGTTTCACAAGAAACTACATTGATTAATTATAAATATATATGAAAGATTAATATTTTTACGTGGTATTAAAAATTAATAACTATTCATTACGATAGTTCAAAATATTTTAAATATGTAAAAGAACAATAATTATTTTGCATGTTAAACGGTAATATTGGTTTTTTAATATTTGACTTAATAATTTAGTTAGGAAAATAAAAAAAAGGAAAAAATTAAGTGTTAAGTTTATTTTAAGTATAGATTTCAGAAATTTTGGAAGTAATTTTATAACTATTTTCGTTTATGTTTTATGAATTTTTTGTACTCGAAATCAGTCTAGTTTGGTATTTATATAATATCTTAGCAGTATTCTTTAAATTAATTATAATTAAATTATTATGTCCTGTGAAATAAATTAGAATATACAATTTTTCAATAATTATTCACAATATCAACCACAATATCTTAATAAATTAATAAAAAAAAATGTTTTTTTTTTCAAATGATATTGAAAATTTTGCATTTTGAACCAAAGTCATAAATATTTGCTTAAGTATAGTTGTTAAGTTTAAATTTTAGTTTTTGTTTAAATATATATAAATAAAAAAAATGAGAATATCATTTATTATCAAACATATTTCAATGAATTAAAATATAAAAAATTTTAAGTAAATATATCAATCATGCATGAAATTTTTAAGTAAATACCTGTTTATAATAGATTATTATTTAAAATAATATAAGCTGATACATAATCAAATTTTTATAGCTTCGTTGATATTCAGCAAACTTAATCACAAACTTAATCTATTTTTATATAATGATGAAAATTATTAAATTCTAAATTTGACAATAGTTACAACTCTTAATAGCTTATTATCAGTATATGTTCGGTAAAAATATCAGAAAAAAATTTGGTTATTGATATTTGTTATTGTTATAAAACTATTTTAGTATAATATTTTCAGCTTTAGCTTTTTCAAAAGTAATATTCAAGCTTTAAAATTACTTTTATTTTTGACATCTCTTGTTCAGAATTTGCATCATACTAGCACTATTTTTAATAAACTCAACGTTCTCTTCTTGAATTATAAAATACTCAAACATATTGAATCAATTATTGCTTTAGTCACTTATTTATCTTTAATTTTGTAATTGTCTAAATCGTAGTATAATTGAAAAGTGTGATAATTGTATTTCAGTGTAATTATCAGATATCTATTAATATTTATTAAATTACTGACTAAATTGAATTAAGTGAAAATATTTATTTAACTGCCAAAACAATTATTAATAATTATTTAAAAAAAAAAAAAAAAAAGATTAACTGACTAAAAACATGAAAAATAGGCACACCTTTGTTAAGATATACCTAAAGCGAATAGTAAAAAATAAAAAAATTATTAATTAGAAGCAAGAAAAGAATATAAAATTTTGGTATTAAATATAATTAAAAAAGTTATGAAATCGGTTCTCACATAATATAAGGCAAGCTTCTTCATGTCTGAGTCTTGAAGTATGAGACTATTATATTTTATTTCAAGTGTGAGAATTACTTGATATTTTAAAAATTGCATTTTCTGCTTTTAGTCCAAAATTCAGACACGTTTAATGTTTTGATTATTTTGAGATAGATGCCAAATACTTTCCAGATTTTAAGCATAATTTTCGAGTCTTGTGAGAAACATGAGCCAAAATCATTATGCAGAAAAATGTCTAACATCAATGAAAAAATAACAAAACAGTTAAGATATTAAAATTTTGTGTTATTATTTTTTTCCTTATTATTGAAAATATCCCAAAACTGATTTACTTTAAATATAATTTCATAAATCTGGATTTGGAAAGTCTGGCACCTTTTTTTTACTTTTTGTATTTAAAATAATATATTGCAAAACTGTTTTGTGTTAAAATGCTTCTTTGATTGTAAATTGTTTTGAAGCTAAATTGATTCCATTAATTAAATTTTAAGTCTCATGATCATTTTCTGAATGTTTATCGAACTCAACATGGACATCCAATTAAGAAGATTCCGAACCACAACTAATTTTTCACTTCAACGGTAGAAGTAGAAATCGTGCATTGTTAATCTGAAAGCCAGAGATCTAATTATTCAGTTACTATTGTGGTGAACACAGATTCAAAAAGAGTTTAAAATATTATTTTAGAGTTTTGAAATATTAAAATTCAATTTATTATTTCAAACTTTCGTCAAATGATTTCATAAAAATTCATCTTGAATACATTCTAATAATTATAATTAATTTTGATAGTTAATTTTCAAATTAGTTATTAAAAATTCAGGTTTTGGAATGATAATGAACTCATGTGGCGTTAATTTCGTTTAAGTACATTAGTTAGTTCTATAGTTCATCTGAAATAACACATAAAGTAACTTTATTTTAGAAAAATTTATCATTACCTTCAGAAATTAAAACCAACATTTACAACCATTTTATCTCATATGAAGCAATAAAAGTTTGAATATCTATTAAATCTATTGAAAGAATTTCTACTAACATATATTAAAATGTAAACAATTAGGAATTGTAGTTTTAACTTCCATGAGTGCTTTCAGGATCTAAGTACTTATACTCCTTGTCAATCTATATTTAAATCAATAGACCTTGCTAAGGCAATTTGCTAATCTATTTTTTTAAATTCCTTTTTTCTACAATGCCAAGCAGGCAGCTGCATGTTCAATGTCCTGCCCTTTGATTCAACATCTCATAAGTTTGATTCCCAGCTTGGACATAAATGTCTTGGAACTCACTTAAAAATATAAGACCTGATCTAACTAGAACTTGTACTCAAGTGACTCTAAGTGACAAACAAATACTAATACTCTCTTTAAATTAATTTTAATATGAATCCATTTAGCATAAGTAACATCACAAACGTTGAAGCTTTTATTTTTAAAATTGTTAAAAACTGTTATAATGTTTAATATAAATTTTCTCAACATTCTGATGGCCATCATCAGAAAAAATGTTTCATTAAACATCCTCTTCATTATTCATTAATTTAATTATTTTATAAGACTCAAAATATTTTTTTAATTATTGATTTTAAGTATAATCAGAAGCAGAAGTTTACCATTCTGGAAATTCTTTTCTTCCAAAAAATGTTAAATGTTACTAATGATTAGAGAAACTAAGCTTAATTATTTATTATTTTAGGCGAAGTAATAGAACTGCACGTTATATTATCGACTAGCGAAATGAATAGCAAGTCTAAAAAAGAACAGCGTAAATAGGCTATTGTGATTTTTTAAGAGATCAAATGAGGGGATTGACATTTGAGTTAAAAATATTCTTTCAAAAATTTAACTTTGCTTAAGTACCAAACGTTATGCTTCTCTTTTACATTGATATGCATTAATTTCCGAATGGACATAATTGCAGTGTTAAAATTATTCTAGTAAGCATGTGAATAAATAGTGATTGTAACTAGCAATAAAGTTAATTGATGAGATTAGAGCTTTTGTAGAAAATGTCTCAAAATTTTGAAGTCATATCAAAGGTGGGAATGAATAAGAAAGAAGTACATTAGCTGATGTCAGTTCTTCCTACTATGGAAAGAGTGGAATGATCCATAGTAACCATTACTATTTAGAAAAGAAAATCTTGCCTCAATAGAAATAATTCTTAGTACTGAAAAGCGAACTAAGAGGCTGAGAATTGAAATTATAATGAGATACATGTAGTTAACAAAGTCTGTCTTGCTCACAATAAATTTATAAGAATTGGAATTTTAGTGCGCAGGTAAAAAATAGGAGCAAAAATAGAGAAAGGAATACTAAATACAGAGGACACTCGCTATTAGGAACTCATAGGGATTGGTAAAAAAGTTTGTAAAATAGAAAAATGTATTAAATTCTTAAGATCTGATTTTTTTTAAATTAAACTACTACATTATATATGAAATACTATTATTTTTATATAATTATACTATTATATTTATATAATTTCTATAATATTACTATGAAATACTATAGAAAGAATCATTCAAAATTCACTGTAAGAAACATATGCAAAAAATATATATCCAATAATATATTGTTTATAATAATGTATTTACTTTATATTGATTCCACTTCACACAATTTTCTAAACCTCAAACCGTGTCTGATTTTAAATGTTCGGAGCTTATACTTTTAGAGACATTTTATGTTCAGTTTCATAGCAAAGCAGCTATGAAGCTGAACATTTTCTTTTATTATCTTTAATGACATTACCATGAACTGGAATGTTCATTCTTCACATTTTTCTCAACAAAGTAAGCAAAGTTTTTTTCAGTTTAAAACATTTTGCCCCTATACAATATTTTCAAGAGGGACTCTTGCTGTGGTATTGTTCCCTTTTTCAAAGATTTTTTTCGAGTTTTTAAAATTGTCGAGAGGCCGTTTTTTGAAATTCTATATTATTTTGGTAATTTTATCTTATTTAGTATTTTTTGTCTACTTTCAGAATTTTCTTTTTTACTTAACTGATAAGCACGTTTGTTTCTTCAATTGCGACATAATTCAAATACGACAGATCCTCAACAAACAAAAGTTTATAAATAGTTCCAATGAAACAAAACTAACTACAGAACAAGAGTTCAAACTGTTAAAAAAGTCCCCCCCCCTTCTATTTTATTACGTACCGAGCACGGAAATTGAATTCGGCCCCACAGTATTTCCCATCAAATGTCTGATATCCATGTAGCTTTGATTATTGTTCCCATAGGTCTAAAAAGCTTGCATATTCACATCGTTGTACAAGGATTGTGTGCTATGCGTTACAATCTTGATACGGGCAATTTTTGTATTGCATAAAGTCTTCATAAGTTTCGAGCAAAAAAATTTGATAAACATATCTAGCTTATTTAATGAGGAATTAAATTTCGTACTCAGGTTGGTTAAGCTCATATTCTTGTATTTAGCTGCATGATAATGAGTAGATTGCTGGAATAACTGTTTTACTAACAGCATTTAAATTGAGATATCATACAACTTCAATGGTTTTTCATGATAAACAATTATTTATCTCCCCATTTTAAAAAAACAAACAAGACTATTCTTGAATAAGCTATCTCTTAAAAATATTATAATATATATATATATAGTTAAAGTAAAATAACTTTAATTACTCAAATTAGAAAAGATTTATAAGAAATTAGAGGAACCCGTTTTTCTAATAATAACAACATGATTTATTTGGAAAACAAAGGAAAAATTTAAATTGATAGTGGAAGAAGTAAAAATGGAAAGTAGTAAAGAGAAAATTGCAAAGAAGTAGCAGAATGATAGAAATAAAATGTGTTTCTTCTCAACAAGGGACAAGGAGAAGGCGTTAAGAAGTCATTTGGATAAACATTCTAAAGAATAAACTATATAAATGAACCGTTCATGTTATCTTCGGAAAAAAAAAAAGTTGAGATAAAGTTTTCCTAACGAGAATGCAATCACATACATTTATATAAATAATCACACTTTGCGATTTTAAATGGTTAGAAAAAATTATAAATATGTAAATATTCAACAAGGTTATTTACAAATACATATTTAAAGACATGCAGTAAGTATAGGAATTAAAAGTAGTTAAAAAAATTAAAAAGGAATTGAGGTTGAATATTAATTTACTAGGAAACTATGAGAGGCAAAATTGTTCTTATAAGAAGATAAACAGAACAGAAAAAAAGAAAGAAAAGGCTTTTGTGTGTGTCAAAAGATTAAAGTACGTAATATTTTATGTGTGATGTTACAGTTTTTAAAATTGAAAAGTTGAAATTTATTAATTTGTTAAAGTACATATATTTTATATATGCATATATCTATATATAAGCACATGCCTATAAATAATTTCTTCTGAGTGTTTTCATTCTTTATGTATTTGAATTTAAATACTATTTAGCATATATAATTTAATTTTTTCTTAAGCAATTTTTTCATTTTATTAATCTTACTGTTGTCAATTTCTCTAAATCAAAATGTCATATTTCAGTCAAAAGGAGAAACAAAAATGTTCTTTTTTTTTCAACTTACATAAACCTCCACTGGACTTTTCTCTATTAAAAGAAACATCAGAATTTGCTTATCTCTTGAAAACGGCTTTCATTCTTTCGGCGTGTTGGAGGATAAAAAATAATAAAAACAGTCAAATGTAGAAAAGAATAAAACATGTTGGTAGTGCGCCAAGCTTTCGAAGGCATAATTTCGTGTGGTCTCTCGACTCAACAGGAAATGTCAGATTCAGATGTCACTTTTTAGCAGGAGTAACCGTTTTTGCAGTAAATTCATTTCTCTTTGTCGGGGTCAATGCGATAGTTTTTGAACTAAGAAAAGGCTCGTCCACGTTCATGTTAAGCAACTTGGACGCTACGCCTGTCCTTCTACGATAATGAGATTTTATTTCTGATGTAAGGCGCTTATCAAAAAATAAAGAAAATATACAAAGTTGTAAATCGAGATAGTTTGATTGTGTGTCTTCTAGCCGCTTTTCTATAAAGAAAATATAGGCTTATCCCTATAGAGAAAGGATCTGTGGAAGGAAAATGCTTTTAAAAAAATTGTTCTATAGGATTCCAATTTCAAAATCATAAGTATTATGGATAAAAAATAATTTTAACTAATAATTACCAATTCAATATAAATTTCAGTAAGAGACATTTTTTTAATGTAAAATAGATAATTTTTTAGATAAGTATTAAATATAATTTTAATAATGGTACTAATTTTCATAGGCACTAAACATTCTTTAATTAACTGAGCTTCTATATTGTTTTGAACTATTCGGAATAAATTTATTTAATCATTCTGAAAAATTATACACATATATAAATTCTATAATATATATGGATTTTTCTTTTTATAAATAATCCTTTTAAAAATGAATTAAAAAATTGATTAATTCGGAATTTAACGTATTGATTTAGAAATCTTTTCCTAAGACTTGTAAATTTGCAGTAAGCAACATAGTTATTCTTGTTTACTCGCTTCATCTAATGAATTGTATTCATAAAATATATTTTTCATGTAATATATACATATATAATGCAAACATTTAGATACTTCAAATTTTGTACGCTTTTTTACTTTAAGATATCTTTGTATAGCACAGGTTTATGAATTCCGCATACATTTTTAGTAAAAAAATGAAGGGATTAAAAATCACTTTATTATTTCTTTTCTCTTATTACAGAAATAGAAGAAAATTATCAAGAAGAAATAGTTATTTATGTGTTATATATGTGTAATCTAAAATGAACAATTAGTTAACGAAAATTAAATGAAACCAAAATTTATTTTCTTTACAGTATAAGTAAAATAAATGAATCACATAAACACACATAGAACGTAGTTGATGATTTTGAAGTCCTTTTCACTCAGCATTGATTAAAATTTCTCTCTCTCTCTCTCTCAATTGCATTCCGCAATACACAAAAAAAACCGCTGAAAGTTTAAGGAATCTTACTATATAAAATGTGTGTGGGAGCAATTGTTGACTCTTAAGGTCACATTCTGCTTATTTAAAGTAAGATATAATCATTTTGAATCTAAAATATGTATAATTACTTTCAATTCCTAAATATTATAGTAACATTTTATATAAACTTATTTCTATATTCAAAGACCCTTTACTGTAAGAAGGTTAATACACTTTCGTTTTTAAGGAATGCTCTCATTTTTCAGAAAAATTAATTTTTGGCTTTAGAAGTTTATAACATTTTCCTTGAAAACATCCTTGAATCGGTAAAATTTGAGTTCGCTGAAATATGTAAAAGTGTAAATGAATATGTAAATAACTTTAATTTGTGATACGAAAATAGGAAAGAGTTTTATAAATGTTTTGATTTAAAAAGTTATGTACCTTTATTATAAAAGACATATTTATCTGGGCACAAGAAAGACAGAATAAGATTTTAAAGTCTAATAATTATAAATTAAAAGAAAACTATTTCAGTTTTGAGCTTAGCTATCAAAAATTGATTCAGTGTATTTCTTGTTTAAAAGTATATTTGATTATACCGTATATAAATTTAAAAATGTATGTACTCACAGCACCGAAAGGAATGTATAACATTTTATAAGTAAAACGAACGATTCAAATATTCGAAATATTACTTTAAAAACTTGCTTGACTTTTTTTACACAATTACTAGGCAGTCTCTTTTAAATTTAACATTTTTAGCTATACACATTGTGTAAGTATAATGTATATACTACACACACAAAATATATATAAAAATTTGTAGTGCTAAAAATGTTAAATTTAAGAGACTGCCTGTTAATTAGGTAAAAAATTCAAGCAAATTTTAAAAGTGGTATCTCGAATATTTGAATCATTCGCTTTTTACTCATAAAATATTATAAATTCCTTTCTGTGCTGTATATACATTGTTAAATTTTGTCAGTTACACCTACTTATAAGATTTGTTTTTAAAATTCTTTTAAAAACATGTAGAAAATCACAAAAAACTTTTAGCTAAAACTTAAATGTAGGAGGTTTTATCGTTACTATTAATATTAATCAGTGCTAAAGATTATTTCAATCTTTCTTGTAAATAATTTTAAAATGGTAGTCACAGTTGTGTCAACAGTTTTCTTCCTGATTTTCACTAAAACCACGATGTTCCAACATGACCGTGGTGAATCTAACAAATTAAAATAAATCTGCTTTTCTCAAGTATAATATTGTTGTGATTGATTGCGTGTAACAATTGTAATGGTAAATATTTTGACTTAATCTTTTTAGTTATATAAACAGGTGCTTATAAAACAGATTATTCACAATTGATGGCATTAGAAATTTATATACTTTTTAAATAGCAGTGGAAAAGAGTAAATTTCTCTATTCCCACTGCTATTTAATTCTAAATATTTATTTATCGTATATTTTTCAGGAAATTTTTTTGTACTTAATAACTTATGTGTTTTTAAGAAAGTTTATAAGAAATAAATTTTTCGAAAGAATTTGTATTTTTTTCCAGTTTCTGGGATAAATATATAATTTAACAAATGATATTTTTTTATATATAAAAAGGTACATTTGATTTAATAAAGTGAAAAAAAATGCTTACAAGGGCATAGAAATTAGCGTTTATTTTTAGAAAGAACTTCTAGTGCAGTTAGTGGGTGATTTAGTAAGATTTTTACCCAGGCTTTACTCTGTATCCAATTGTGTAGTAATAACAGATTATTATTCTTAGCAAAACAAAACTATTCTATGGCAAACTAACTATTGAATTAACAGCTTTTATAAAATATTTTTTTTATAACTTTGCAAGGATTGCTTATAATTTTAACAGATTTAATATAAGTAAAATTTTAGAAATTCTTAGACACTAAAGCAAGAAACAAAATACATTAGGAAGGTATTTAAATTGAAAGCAATATTTTTAAATCTTTTAATAATTTCAACGATTTCATAACAGTTATTGAGACAGAGAAAATAGATTTTAAGCTATTTTCTTTCTCAATGTAATTTATAACCAGTAGTCAATGTGTGCATTAAAATCAGAAGATAGCAAAACAAAACTCAACATGGATATATCCTTGATATGTTTTATTAAATGAATTTTGCTTTTGAAAAATAAATGCAATTAAATATTAATTTTAACTGTAGAAAATTTATGTAACCCCTTAATTTTATAAGCAATTTGTATATTAAATAATTGCTTCTGCACAACACAAATAGTGTGAATATAATTTTAATACCTTTTAATCATAACATAGAATTTTGCATGGCTTGTAAAGAAATCTACGTGTTATGTGTTAAACTGAATATTAGTTTTAAAAGAAAAAATCATTTTCTTCATTTTATTTTATCAATAAACATTTAATTTTTCACTTCAAAATTATTCATTTATATAGCTAATAATTGTGCATGTCTTAAATATATGCAATATTTTAAATATTGGTATTTTTTATCCATGTATTCATTTAATTCATTTAATAACTGTAGCATTATTTTTAAATCATATAAAATACAGTTTTCCTTCCTTTATTTTATATTTGATTTATAAAATTCTCAGCAGTTGATGCTGAGCCAGATAAAATATATATATATATATATATATATATAATATTTTTATATTTTCAAGTATACTTTTGCTGATAAATAAGAAAGTCGCTTTGTTGGTTTGAATCTTAACTTTTAAACACATATTTTAAAGTATGTTGAAAGTGAAATGCGTTCTCCATCTTTTTATTTATTTATTTATTTTATTATTATTATTATTTTTTTTTTTGTATGGGGAAATAATGAATCTCATCTTTTACGAGTGAGAAGCCTAGTTTTTGACATTGATTTATACATATACAAAGTGAATTTCATAATATTTAACCTTAGTTAATGACAAAATAACATATTTTACGCTTTTAAAAATTAATTAATAAATTTCTTAATACATTCACACATTGAAAAAATATATCTTAAGATTCAAATATTAATCTAATTGATTTTAATGGATATTTGACATTTAAATAGGTTCAACCATACCTTATAAGTATTACAGTTGTGCTAAGTTTCCTGAGTTAAAATATTCACATGCAGGATAAATTCAGATATTGAAATCAACTAAGACATTTTACGGGATAATCTACAAAGAATGCGAAAAATGTACACTGTTTGCAAGCATGGGTATATATTTATATCGATTGAAATATCGAAATATACAAACGATAGTGATTTCCGTACTGTTGCTGTCAATTCTTCTTTCCCTAGTGATTCTGGTAGGAAAGGGGAAAATGATTTATTGCTTTGGGTTAATGACCACAGGGTAACCATTGTCCACTGTAGGTCCTTGTATACTTGACAGACGTCATAGAAGAGCTCAGATTTCAATATCTATTGTTGATTTTCGAAGGATTCTTGTTTAAGTTTTGCATGCAGGTGGTGGAGGTAAGAAAAGTAAAATGTGTTTCTTAGGTCTGGACTGACATATTTGTACCTTTTATCTCCTTCAACGGAAGAAGATATCAACTTTAAGGAAAAAAAAAGTTTTTGGAATGAATTTTGTGAGAAAAGTTTAGTTCCACTATGTTTATTTTTATGATTTTTAATTTTTATATCAAAGTTTAAATATTTTTCAGTAAATAAAAGGATTTCTTGCTATTAGTAGATTTATATTCATGAATCATAAAATCATCCAATTATAAGCTTACTTGCAATAATTTTAGCGAAAAATGGTGTAATTAAAGCCAAATTCTTACGAAATCCTAAAGTCAATTATATTGCATTATTCATGACATAAATCAATTTTATTTTTAACTTTTTATTACTTTTGATAAATGGTCCTAAATGAAGAAGAATCATTTTTCAAATTTTATGTGTGTGAAGAAGTTAACCCCTTAATACAAAGTTTTTTTTTAACACATTATTAACGCACTCGAATTAACTCGAGTGTACATGTTAAGGGGCTAAATATAATTCTTTAATATTTAACTTCTTTATATATTTTATGTTGTTTACTATTAATTTAAATTTATTAGCACTCACTTATTTGTTTCTTAAAGGAAAACGTAATCCTACTATCTTTTCCGAATGTAAATGAAAGTAATTGAGACTTGTAGCAAATAAAAATAATTTTTTTCAAGTTAATCGCAACATAAAATTTATTTATGTTGTATAATTTATTTACACTTTTATGTATATTTAAAGTTATCTGAACAATATGTTTTGCTATGATATATTAATCAAATTTTCCCAGCTCCTAATATATTATGAAATGTAAACTTATATCAGGGCCATGTTAATTCTAATTATTTAAATTTATCAGTCATCCATTGAAACTTTCGGTTCTTAGCTGAATATTAATTATATTTTAATATTCATAAATTGCAACTTTTTAATATTGACTTTCACACTATAATGGAATTTTATTTACTATTTTAGAATGTGAAATGCTGGAAATATTTAGTACTGTTCTCATTCTCGTCTAGCGCTTAAAATTATGAGTTGTATTTGATTTTGGTTACGAATTCATTTTAGGATAGATTACAATAAAATTATTTTTTGAGCTTTGTACCTCGAACTGAGTAAATTATTTTTAGCTTCAAACCTAACAGGAGATGATGGATTGCTTAATCTGGGTGACAGATTGATTATCAATAGTTGATGTATACCATGTAGTCAGTTTAAGATCATAAATATTTACCAAAAGTGAAGGGTTTAATTATTTAAATAGGTCATTAATATACAACATACTTCTTTAAATACCCAATCTATTGGGGCGTGATAGCTAATTTGTGATTGATTTCCCTAAAATGGAGACTTTTTTTTCCTATAAATCTTCGAATAAATATAAATAACTTTTGCTCGAATTGCTTGTTCCAAGATTAAAATTATGTGTCCATTAATGAAAGGAGAATTTTTCAAAATTTACTTGTGAATTTTTTTAACTAATAAATTAAAAATCTAAATAATGGGGTAAGGATGTGTGTAAATTACGGATTTCCCATTGTATAAAAGGCTCGTGTAAAAATAAAAGCTTGAAAAAAGTTTTAGTGTAAAAGCTGATATTCCTTAGAAAAGTCAGTCGCCCCTGTAGAGAGAAAACTGTAATCCTCGGATATTCCCAATGGGAGGTAAAAGGAAAAGGATTATATACAGACACAGTTTGTCCTAAGGAGATTTAAAGATTACAATGAAAAAGATATTCTTACGATGGTGAATGTAGGTATTTTAACAATGTCTCTATTCAACTGTCTTGTTGAATGTAAGCTAAATTGCCAGTAATATTCAGCAGTAAATATGCTAAAATGATACTTGAATATATTATGTTTTTTCTTATTATAGATAATAGAATTTATTATTAACAGTCAATTGCTTTATATTTTGGAAATTTTTTATTTTACTTTTCCACGAGAATTATATATACCTATATCATATTAATTTAAATAATATGTTTAATACTTTTATACAATGTTATGTGCTTTATTTATATTCAATAAAGCTAAAATTTGGAAATCAAATTTTTATGACATTGAAGTCTTATTTATTTTAAATAGCACCCCAGAAATTTGATCGACATTTTCAATGTCACCTTTAAAATATTACCACTGACATTTTACAAAAGAGTTTCCTGATTCTATATTTAAAATAATTTTAGCATAACATCCTATGCAACGCAACATTGGGAAACTGATTGAAAAATAAGAGCAATTTTATACCAATGAAATTTTTCGAATTGATTAAGGAAAATTAGAAATGCCTATTTATTATTTGATAAAATTTGTTTCTCAAAGTAATTATTTTGTTTGCTTCATTTTTTTTATTCAAATTATTAAATGATAATAATTCTGTTGAATGACTATCTGGAAAGAAAACTTTTAAACTGTAGACGTTGAAAATATTACAAATGAATTAATGAAACCTTATGATAAGAAATTTTCATTAATTAAATGTTAGTTTTAATTTAAGTGTCAATCTTTCTGAAATTTTTTTTCAATGGAAAATGTTTTCAAAGGTAAAAGAAATTTCACTGTGTATTTATCATTTAAATCTTTTATAACTGTTTATTTTTAAACCTTTTTTTCTCACCCTAAATTAAAATATTTTGCCATGCAAAATATATTTTTATATTAACACTACTTCATAAAAACAGTTAAATATAAGCAGTGAACGTTTTTCATCATAAAAATAATAATTCATATTTATTTTTATATAATCTAAAGTTCAGTTTATTTATATATATAATTTAATTTTCGTGATTCACTTTACATGGAAAACAAATTTATATTAATATCTTCAAAATTTACTTATTGTGTAAAATTTGATAATAATAATAATCCACTTTTTTATTTAATGATGAGCTTAAACCATTATAATTTCAGCATTTACTAATAAAAAAAAGCAACTTCTTAGGGCAGTTGATTACTTTTTTTCTTCTCTGTCTTCAATAAAAAAGGAAGTTTTTCCACAAATGACGTTCAAATTGTTTTTTAAAACTCGATCATTTGTCGAAAGTTTCTAAGCTTATATTTAGGACAGGAGTATTGAGTTTTTCGGCAACAAGAGAGAATAGAAACAGTGAGTTGTGTGAGTGAGGTACGACGGGGGTGACCACCATTCGATGATCGATAAACGCAATTAAAGCGCAACCCTCGCACGGAGGGGCAATCGCTGAGTGACTTCTGTTGGCGATCGACTGCGCCAGAAGTTTCGTAAACAAGAACTTTTTCCCGTTTTTCTTCTTTTCCATTTCGGGAGCGACGGGCAAACAATTTCCGGAGAAAGGCCTGCTATTGCGGAGACCCTTCTCGACAGAATAATCGATAGTCGAACTTTCCCGTGTGCTGTCGAGAGTGTGTATTAAGCTCATTATTATCCCATTACATACAATATAAGCATGTAATAAAACTCATTTATGGTAGCTGATGAGTATGTTGCGTTTCTTAGCTGTCGATGCAGGTGCTGTACGTTGAATTGCATGTGCAACTTTAGAATTGCGAGGAAATCTGAATGCAGGAGAATTGTAAGAATATTTAAGAGAACGAATAAACTGTTTCCACTTATTTTTACTTCAGAAGAAGGAGATACAATTTCGATAAATTGAAGACTGTAATTTCTAAGTATAAACATAGTAATCATAACTTTCTTCAAAAGTTCGTATTTATTATATAGTCTGTCGTGGGATACAGGTAACAATTGTAAATAATGTTAAAAATTATAGAAAAACTGAGAACCATCTAATAAAACTGCTAAAAAATAGATTGCACTGTATAATAAGAAATGTATTAGCAATTACAGGCTTCTCGTTAAGGCATTAAGCTACAAATATACAAAATGCATAAATTTACCATTAACCTGTATAAATGCAATGAAGAATTCCTGCATTGGTATTAGGAAACGAGTATTTGGTTGTCCAATATGCACCTAGCTAAATCTTTCTTGATATAGCAAATAGTAACATAAGGTAATGCAAAATAAGTGAATATTAATCAATTCAACTTAGCTAAAGCGACGCACCGTGAATGGATATGTATCTTAATGTTTTCTAAATGCTAGATTGTAATACTAATCAAAATCTTCTTATAGTTTTCTATGTAATTCTGATTCTTACTAATATTTTCTATCATACCTCAGAATTTTTAAGTCAAGACCTCATGTGTAGGCAGCAGTTTTGAATATTTGTATTTCATTAAGATTTCATAATATTCTGTCAATCCTAGTGCATAAATTAAAATTTTTAAATGCATTAGTCAAAATATGAGGAAATTTCAGTCTTAATTTTTTTTCTAATCTGTGGCTCATCAAGATGCATATGTCATTAATACATGGTCATCTTGTGAGTATAAACATATAATCACTGTTTTCAAGTCCTGATTTTACCAATAAAGCTCATCATATACCTGAATTTTTAAAGAGAAAACCGCTAGATATACTTCTTAATCTTTACAAGAAATATTTATACATGTTATTTATACATATATAATTAATACATGTTTTGGGAATCATTTTATTGTTATTTTAATATTATGGTATTCATTATTTAAAAATGCTTATGTTAATTTGCCATTATAATTGAGACAGAATTAAATAATATAGTATAAAATTAAAAAGAATAAGATTACAACTAAATACACAAATTGAAAACCACTCACACTAGAGAAAAAATATGATTTGCACAGTTTCTTTAAAAATTTAATTACATTAAAATATATTGAATAAGAGGAATACTTTTACCACAGTTAAAAAAAATTTATTTTTAATAAATTTGCTTTAACTTTTCAAAATTTAATCAAAGATTTGTTATGAGTTTCAGCTTTGCATTTAATACTAAAATTTAAACTTACTTAGATTAATACATTTCTTATTTATCCAAAACAATGTGCGTTAATCATGCCACGTTTGAATTTGAAACAATAGTAATTTTAACAGAAAGAAAAATAAATAAACTAAACTTACACCTTATTTCTCTTAAGGTATTTTCTTCAATATGCAAAGGATATATAAAATCATTACATTTAGCTTTAATATATTAACTATTTTAATTAAATATAAAAGATAATTAGTTTGTTTCCTAAATTCAGAGTTTTTCTCTTAATTTACTTTTAATATATCTACACTTTTATATTGTATAACAAATGATACACAATATAATTTGTTTCATGCTATCTAATGTTTGTAATCATTAGTATAATTAGTAGTAATGATTAGAAGAAGACAACAAGTGGCAATATAAAAAGTTTAATTATTAAAATGACTAAAAATTACAAAACATATTCTCCTTTTCTAATTTTTTGAGAATTTACAATTTCATGACTTAGAGCATATAAATTGTTTACTATTCATTGCTGTTGCAAATTTAATTTTTCTTCGTTAATATGTTTTGAATTAAAAAAATTATATTTGAAACAAGAGAACAGGAACAATATATAGAAATTTTCAAATTTTTAAGAAATTATCTTTTTTAAATCCAATTTGAGGATATTTCAATAGCAGAAACAATAATTTGTTACTTTCTTATTACAAATATTTTTTTGAGTTTTATTTATAGTTAAATGTTTCTCAAATTTTAGAAAGTACAAAAAAAAAAAAAAAAAAATTAAAATTATAGCTGGCACAGCTTATCCTTTTTTGGACCTTGCGCCACATAACCAAGGGAAACTTTCTTGCGGTAACAGGTAATGAAGGATACAATAATATTAATTGAATATTATGTGTGTGTTATGGCTGTTTATAGTATTTATTTTACTTGGGTGTCTAACAATTCTTATTATAAATTTATTTCTTGTTTCCTTTGTACAATATTTTCTCTTTGCAACATAATAAAATTGTGTTTTAAAAACTTCCTGACTTAGAAAAATGCTTGTAATATTTGGAATCTTGAATTTATTTCATTGAAGTAGAAAAAAAGTTATTGGAAACATTTAGCTTAAATGTGTGCATATTTTGTCCCATGCAAATAATCAAATATATCTACTTAGTTTGTTTTTACAAGAGAATACAGAAACATTGTTAAATATTAACCTTAAAAAATTGACACATCTCAAAATTATAGTTTGACAAATAGTTGCAAATTCCAAATATGCCAAAATTATTTAATTGTATTGTTTGTTTGTGCAGCTTAATAATTTATAACGTTCTATTATAGAGAGATAGAAAAGCATCATTCTAAATAATGAAGATATATATAAAAGAAAAGTATTATTTTTATTTTTGTTTTTTTTTTATGCATGTATTCTGTAAGCAAATATGAAAAGCAATTTCCCTCCTAATATTAATATAAAAATATTACTGCTTGTAATGCTGGCAGACCTTCATGTTTTAGATAATTTTTTCTCATATTTTATTTTCACTACTGCTATCTCTGAGAGTATCTTTCAACTTTGAGTAAAAATTATTTGTTATCTGAAAGACGGGGACTCTCTTCTTTCTATATCCAGATTCGAAATACTTCCTTTCGCTTTCTGATGAAATTATGGTTGGTTGCTCTACTGTTAACTGAACCTTCTCTTTATTCACTAATTAAAAAACAATATTATTTTACCAAAAAATTATTTGAAAATTTTGCGAGAAAAACACATTTTCTTATGGTTCAAATTGAAATTTTACTATAGAAACGGTGTAGTCGACAAAAAGTACTGATCATAAATAATTTTTAATTTGGAAACAAAACATAGTAGAATGTGTTTCTGTAGTAAATTGTAACTTAAATTGTATAAAATATGTTAAATGTGGCTAAATGAAATATATTATTATCATGTTATGGTTCAATTTTATACTGTTGAAACCTTTTTATATGGGTCTATAATTTAACAAAAATAATCATCCAAAACCAGAATTGAGTCTGAGTTTTAAACACAATTGCTTAGTATCTCTAAGCAGTTATTCAATTGCTACAAATGTGGAAAATTCGAACAAGGCTATTTGACATGAGTATACGGAATAAATTTTTATGTAATTTCAAATGATTTATTCAAATTTTGTAGAGCTTGGAAATTCATTCTAGATTTCTTTTAAACAAATTTATATAATAAGTTAAAATCGGTTTTACTAAACATTGTTTTAAATGCTCATGTTAACATGTAGTTATTTTATTGTCAATTATTTACTCTGAATGAAAATACGCTGAACATTTCAATAAATGTTATTCATGTTAAATTTAAGCAGTGTGATTTTGACATGTCATAATAACTTAATCTCTTACATGCTCTTATTAATGGTAAAAATTAGGAAAAGGACTTAAATCCATATGTGTTATGAAAGAAAAAAAATTCTCTATTTAATTTTAAGAAAATTAAAGCGGATAATAAATTTGCTCTATTATTTTGGTTCACTAATAGAATTAGGCGAGTATGGAAAAATTGAGCTTTATTGATCAATTTCCTGACGTCAGAAATGTCACGTGTTTAACACGTGCACATTCATCTACAGTCTGGATATTGACAAGGACCCACGATCTCCCAGTTTCGTCATAAGTGACCACATACACGTCATTCAAATGTTTCAGTTGGTCAAATCAAAATATATTCATGCCTTGCTTTATTTAAATCAATAAAAATCAGGTATCTTCTAAAAAATTAGTTTGATAAAAGATATTTTTAAAGAAGTTAAATGAATAATTTGAAACATGTTACACTACATAAATATTTAAAATATTGGTTAATATTTTTTCCATTAATTTGAAAGAAAATAAGCTAATTCACAATAAAGAAATATTTTTAGAGATATAGATGTCAATTGCATCTACGTTTTGCTCTTTAAATATATAATCAAGCTTCTTAAAATATTTCGTCCTTATTTAAATATTGTATATATAATTATAATATTTTAAATATAAAGGAATTCTGAAATACGTAACAATATTAGAAATCTCAATGTTCTTGTTTGAAAATTTTAGAACTTTTACCTTTAATTATGATAATTTGTTGCTTTTTATTATTACTTTTAATATTTAAAATTTTATAGTTCCAAAGGATTGAAAATACACCATATTTATTTTAAAATTTAATGTTACACTATTCTCCAAAAAATAAATTATAACTGATACTAACTTATCAGAAAAATCGAAATTTTTCTGATTAAATTGATTATATGTTCAAAGATTATAAATAAGTTATAAAAGTTAAACTTTTTTAAAACATTTGTATATGAAATTAATTGATTTAATTATCAATAACTTTTTTAATTGATTATCCCATTTTTCAAACGTTCAGATTTAAATGTATTTATGTTTTCTTCATTTGAATGAACTAATTGGTATACATGCTAGATGTAATCCTTAATTTTATTTTATCCATCCTCAAAGTATGAATCATTTTATGTTGGAAATGAAAAAAAAAATTCACATGTAATACAAAAAAAAAAAAAAAAATCAATTTCTTATTGGCATGTTTATTTCAACACTCAAACTTGTTTAACTTTATAAGAAAGAAAGTACTGATAAATTATTGTATGAATATTATAATATTGTATCCATAACGATGATATAGAAATATAACATGTTCCAATTTCAAACATAAAAATCATTTTATGAGTATCCCTTTTAATATTCAAGTTATTTCAATAGCTTGTTAAGAGTCAATATTTTGTAAATGTTATTGTTTTTGAAATCTATTCAATTCGATAGTATTATAATAATTGTTAAAATTATTATCTTTTATTTTAACAATTAAAAATATGTGTTGAAAATTCATCCATAGAATCAAATATATGTCAGCAATTGAAATTATACAATCTGCTCATTGTTTTCAAAATGGAATCTCAAGGTCTAAAGAATATCTGAATGCAAAAATTTTATAAATATAGATCGGGAAATCATATAAATAATATACTTGTAATGAAATTCAAAGTTAGGATTTATCAAGTTTTTTTTTAATATTATGAAAATTTGTAATAAGAATCTCTTCTTCAAAGGTCACGAATAAGCAGGTATACAACAACAGAAATGTGCTAAATATTCTTACAATAAGAGATTATTTATTTTCTTTTATTATAAATGTTGGAGGGTGAATTTCAAGAAAAAATTCATAATCACAGAAGCAATGGTACCCAAAATGAAATATTTTGCTGAATATATAGGATCATTGGCTAATTTTGAACATATCAAAAAATAATGCACTAATAATTAAATTTAGTAGAAAACTTCGATAGTAATTTGGTAATAGAGTGAGTTTTTTATGTTTCTATTCATAAATGATTATTGGTAAGTTACCATTTCCATTGCTGCTAACTTAACAGTTTGACTTTTGCAATTATTTTTAACTAATTGTTAAGCATCTTGGTAGACTTTTCAATAATAGTTTTTTGAGTCATATCATTTATCAAATGGTTCAATGGCTTTGATCTAAAAAACTTTCATACTTAAACTGGTTATAAACTTCATATCCCTGCTAAATCACATGGAAAATATAATTTTTATTCACGTAATTTATTCTAATTGTAAAAAATATTTGACTCAAATTGAAATATTGACTCAAATTTTAGCTTTTATTCAGAGTCTTTTAAGACATTTTTTTAAATCTTGCGTTAAATACTAATCGACTTTTTAAAGAAAGATTAAATATATATATATATATATATATATATATATCAGATTGTGGTGAAAAAAATTTTCAGATTCGAGTATTTAAATTCTGATAATCTTATATGCGTTACTATCCTATAGCTATAATAGACAAAACATGATTTCGAATATAAGTTTAATATACATGTATTAAAAAATTTCTATTTAATATTAATATGTGTTAGCATAGTTTTAACTGATTTTATCTCTATTTATTAATAAAATCTTTCTCAATATTGTAATCCCAATCGACTTATTCATTAAATAAAATAATTTAACACACAAATTTTTTTCATTTTTTTAAAGAAGTTTTTAAGTAAAGATTGTCCAGGTCTTTTCAGAATTATGTTGTTTTGGAATTAGCAAAATATGGACTACGATAAAGATATTTTAACATAATTATATAAGCTTTTAAATTCAGTATTAAGTGAAACATTTGGGTGAATCATTATATTTTATCGTATATGAAGGAATATTGCAATTAAAATATAATGGAATTAATCATTCAAGCTATTATACATACAATTTAGTAATTTAATTTTAAGGCTGAAAAGAATTCATTACATGATTTATCAGTCTCATTTTTTGACACTGATTTAGATTGACATTTTAAAGCTACCTTAAAGCTTATCTGAAACATTTTTTAGTATTTTTTTTATATTTTGAAAGTAAATAAGATAGAACATATAAATTATACATAACCTCTATTTCCAACGTATTTATTTGAAAAAGATTTTAATGTTATGTAATTCAGCAACTTTTCAAAAAAAATTATTATTATTTTATTTATTTATTTATTTATTTATTTATTTTTTTATCAATTATCGAAATTGCTTTCAATGCATATGCTTGGATAATATTTTTCTCTGAATAACAGTTTATTTCTACAGCTAATTTAACTTAATTTCAAGTAACTTTTGCAAAAAATAATAAAATATAAAAGAAAAAACGCCTGAAAAAAATCAGCAGTTTTTTAAAATAAAAATTTATTCTGATTTTAGATAAATGTTTACTTTCTGGAATATATTTTGAAGTTTCAGTAATGATTTGCTTATTTTAATAAATTTTTTTTAAAGTTTTATTTTATTAAAAATATATCTCCATTATATAAAGTCACTTTCATCAAATAATTATGCTTCATTAAATGAAGAAAATTTCAATGTTAATTGATAAAGTGCTACTAATATACACAATATATAATTTTACTAACCACATAGTTTCTACTTAAATTTCCCTTCAAATTAATTAAAAGTATATTATGAAGAAATTTAGCCATAATTGCGTTTTTAGTGTAGTATTTAGAGTGAAGATGAAATTGTTAAGTATTTCACTTAATTTTATGAAGTGTTTTATCTCATTGACTTTTAACAACTTTAACACAATATTTTATAATAAAATCTATTGAGAACAAACTCGGGAAATATATAGGTGTACTCCGAGATTTTTCTTCAGAAACTCATACACGCATGTAGTAAAAATTTTGGGCAGATCTTGCATTTGGGTGGTCTTTGCTTGTTTGTACAAAGGGGAACATGAGATATGTCACTAATATCAACTTATGCTTTTGTTCTGTTGTATCAAAGTATCTTCAGGGGGTTGTCCATTTATGTGATCACTAGAATTTACTCTGAGTAGTTGGGCGGTCTTACTTATAACTTGATAAGGAATCGCTTTGTCCAACCCCATCCTTTCTTGAATCTTGTGGTGTGGTCTAATAAAATGATAGAAGGTAAAAGAAGAACATCTGTGCTCTCTATTGTAAATCTCTGTCAAAAGCTAGCATGAGATATCACTTTAAGGTACAAATATCTTTTTTTTCATAACAATATCAAACAACAGCGATTTCTTATATTAATTCAAATTAAATTTATTTGCATAAAAAAGTTATTATATTAATATTTTAATTATAATATAATTTATATTAATATTAATATTTTATTAAAAATTTTTAGCTTTTGCTCACAAGAAATCTTTGCTATGGCTTATATAACATGCATTATGAATTTTCATGTTATATAATCTATTAAATTTAATTATTGGTTAAATTTGATTGAATAAAAATAGAGGCATGAGAAAAAAAAATTATTTGAATAAAAAAGTATCGTAATTATATGCATATACATTGCTAAAGATTTAAAAGTTTATCTGCCTTTCAAATTTTGGCTTCAAAAGAAAACTTTTTTTCTCGTTATTAAAAATGATATTTTCTATTCAAACTCGTAACAGGTTCTCTCAGTAATTTATTTCATAACATTATTTATTGATATTTTATATCTGTGCATGATTACATAATTTTTAGGTATAGCTATTATCTGAAACAAAATTTTAAAAATATCGAATATTTAAATTATTTAAGAGAGATATGTGAATTTTTAACTATCATTTTTTTGAAAGTTTTAAAAATTTATATATTAAGTTTTCTTATTAATTAATTATTCATGGATAATTATTTTCATTCTTGTCAAAAGCCGCTTTTAATGGATTAGATTCCCACCACTAGTATATATATATATATATATATATATATATATATATATATATATATATATATATATAAGCATTTGAAATTCCCTTTAAGTACAAGGTTCCAGTTGAATTATCCCTTCTGCATAAAAGAGCGAGAAATAACCAAATTAAACCAGCTGTAGAGTGAAAAATAAAACAAATAAAATCAATTTCAATTTTGTCATGTGTTTAGGAAACAAAGAAACTATGTATGATTATTTTAAGTAAGAAAAAGTTTTCAAATCACTTATTCATTTACTCACTCAATCACACACATGCATGTGTCTATGTATGTATGTTTGTTTGTACTCATATATATTTATAATTCTCCTACTTTTTATTAAAATTTAAACTCCCATTTAACACAGATTAAATATAAAATTTACGCATTCAG
>JAPDSC010129935.1:48549-102908 GCA_026290005.1 Latrodectus geometricus
AAAAAAAAATATTTTTGTCCCTAAAACAATTAACTGATGACTAATAATTTGTTAAGGATAGATTAATGCTTAGTTTGTAATTTTTTTAAGTTTCTTATTTTTTTGTTTAAGAAAAATATGAGATTTCATTTGATTACAAAATTTAAGACAAACATTGGAACTCATTCATATCATAAAAAATATTTTAATTCACGATGAGTGGAATTAAAATTTTATGCTCAAAAAAAATGAGAAAGAAAGGTTTATTCTTTAATATTTTAACAATAGTTCTAAATTTAAAGTTGATTATTTTCATTAATTTAATGTTTATGTTCTCTCTAAGAACATATGTTATTCAAGCCACTCATTTTTTCCTCACTTATTTTTCTGTTTTGTTATTGAAAGATAAGAATTTTATTTTTCAAGAAACACTAAAAGCTAATTAAGAAAAACTTAAAATACTTAATCCATTTCTTGGTCTTAATGTGAAACAAAATTTCCCGCTAAATTGAATCTTTTTGGAGGAAAAATAAGGGTAAAAAAGTATAAAAATAATTAGATTTGTTTGTTTATTTTTCTTCATTTTTAAACTGTAATTGTGGGAAATTTAGAAATAAAACACGCATCATTTGAGGTTATTTAACTCATGAACTGAGAATTTTATTTTCCGTCACCTTTCACCGAATTGCCATGTGTTTTTTTCACATTTTCTCCATATCTCTGATAATAAATAAGATACTGAAAAAAATATTGAATTAGTAATATGTAGTTTTACCAACAGTTTTGATAATTTGCCAGTTTTGCGTTGTATTTGTCATCTCAAATAATTTTGTGTTAACGAAGCGAATGAATAAAAGCGAAACTGTTTCTTTTAAGGAAGAGTGAATGTGTTAATTTTCTTATTAAATGACATTTGAATTTTTATTATATTACTGCACATTTATCACTCAAACGTTGACGAATTTGCTTCCATAACATTTTCAGTTAGTTCTTAAAGATTTAAATTATATATCATTATTTTAGAGTATTTGAAATCTAATGCATTAGCATTTGGGTATTAAAATTTATATTTCAAATTTTATTTATTTTTTCTTTGTAGATTAGTTGTTACTGCGAAATGAATAGCCTAGCAGCTGATAGCTATTGTAAGGTTTTCTTCTATCCTCCCCAGCATATCGCCTCCTGGGAGGATTTTTCATACAGAGTAAGCGGGATTCACTTGTCACCAACCAGGAAATCCAGAAAATCCCTAATCATCCATCCTGTCAGACATGCTAGCAAAAAACAAAACCGTAACATCCATCCCTCGCTTTTCTGTGATGTCTAGGATTGAACTTTGGACCTTCAACTTAGATGTGAACATATTCGCATTACTAAGAAATGGTGAGCATTTTACTGGATTACTTATCTGAATACTCATTTAAATCACAAAAATTGAAGTGTCAGATTAAAAAACAATTATTTTCATGAATGTTTTCCAATTTGTACCTCGTACAATAAAGGCAGTTACAATTTTGTTTTTCTCAATCAAATTGCTAGTTTATTGTTTCAATGCTAAACTAAAGATTGAAGCTAAAGGTCATATATGTAATTGAATAAGAATATCGTTGTAGCAATAAAATAAATGCATAAAAAGCAACAAACTAATCAAATTTCAAATAACACATATAATATTTTTAATAACACAAATAACATTTTTAATATGTCATCATACAATCATTCCCCCCCCCCTCAAAAAAAATTACATTTTTAAATTTACTTCGATGTATTAAAATATTCTTGCCTGAAAGGGAAATTGAATACAAAAACTGTGATATCGTTCAGTTATAAGATTGATCTTTTAATATGTTCTATAACTTATAAAACAATTTCCTTAAAAAACTAAGGAAAAATAATTTTAAAGTACAACTTGATATACATTTAAATAAAAACAATAAAAAGTATTCCAAAATAATAACTCCACTTTTTTCGTGCTTTCTTAAAAAATAATCATACATAGTCATGTTTATTTAAGGTTTACATTTTTAACCAACTACAATTATACTACATCAAATTGCTATCCATGAGTCAATTAAGTAAACTTGTTTAATAATATTATACAAATTATCAACACCCAGACCATAAATTTCCATCGTGTTGTATTAAGTTTCACCAACTTTCTCATGTTGCATGATTGTTAAAAAGAATACTTAGCACTTAGGTTAATTTTACAATTTTTAAAATTTAGTTATTCTTTGACATTTTCCCCGTAATGATAAAATTTCTATATTTATGAGAAACTTTAAATTTCTATTATTAATAACTAACATTAAGTTACATCTAATGCATTAAAACTAATAAATCCATATGAAACATTCATACATCATTTTTGCTTTAGAGTATTTAATTATTTTTTAAAATAATAACACTAGAATTATGTCTCTGATTTTATAAAAACGAATTTTACAACGTTTGCTTTAAATTAAGTGGAAAATAACAGTTTATTATTTTATTGTTCATCGATTTTAAGAATGTTTTTCTTAGTTATATGTATATTTTCATCTTATTTCAAATCCATCTAAAATATTTCAGCACAAAAAATTGATTTTTTTACAGAAAATTTTAAGCTGATGTAATCATATTTATAAGCATTTTGCTTTCTAAATTTTTTATTATTTATTATTAAGATTTTACTTACTGTTAAACTAAAAGAGTTAGAATGGTAATAATTCTGTAGAATTTGATAAATTTTCTTAATTTTTACATGTTTACTTACAAAAGACACATTCATTTAATTATCAGAAAATAAGTTTTTCACAAACATATATTAATTTTTATTGATACTTTGATTTCAATAATTATTTTTATATTTTTTATTTATTTGAACCGGAATATTTCATTCCTAAGATAATTCACTTGGTTAAAATTGTAAAAAAATATGTATCTTTTTACAAATAAAAAAGAATGAACTGTAATTTTTAAAATACCATATTACAGCGAATTTGTTAATACAATTTAAAATTTATTTTTCTACGTCTTGAGTTTATTTTATTTTGAAAAATTTAAAGTTACTGATGCTTAAAAAAGAATGATTAGTATACTATATTTACTGTAAATGCGATATTATCTTGCTGTAAAAGTAAAAATAAATTAAATAAAAATTTCATTATGAACTAAAAATGTGGTGAAGCTCTTGAAGTGTATAAAAAAAAAAATTACCACCAAACTACTCAAATAAAATTTCAAAGTCTTAGCATTCAACAAATGGACTTTTTAAGGCGAAAATACTTAACTTATCAACTAAAACTTCTATTGTTGTTAATTTTTTCAAATCTTGTCATAGAGAAGAGTCGTTAATAACGACCATCGATAATCGGCTCTGGGTAATGCATCACCGTCTCTGATTACCCGATATGCAAAACAAGATCATTTGAAAGTTATGAAATTATAATGTGGCGGATGAAAGGAGTAAATGTTGTAAAGAGCACTTCATGTGTCCAACCTTAGCTGTCAGTTTCACCTGGAATCCTGCAACTGTTACTCAACTCTAAAGAAACTCGTCCTACCGGTCTCCGGCTTTTCAAACCGAGCACGCGATCTCTTTCTGTGGAAGTGAAAATTAAGCTCAGAACTTCGAAGGGATTTTTATATAAGCTCTATTAAGAAATAAGAGATTTTCTTTTAATTTTAAGTAATATTTATACAAAAAAAATAGTGAATGCTAATTTTTAAAAAAGGAAGATTTTTTTAGAAATATTTCCATAATGTTAGTTTTCGCTAAGGAATAATAATTCTTTAATACTCGGGATTTTTTCGAAAAATTTTGCTTTAGTTTAACATTATTTGGGTTTAATATATAGAATTTTTATGACTAAAATTTCACTTTGAAATGATAATAAAGTAAAATTATTGAACCAAATGTTATTGCTCAAACCTAATAATCGCTCACAAGTAGTCCTAAAAATTTTATTCCCTTACAAAGAACTATTAATAATAATAAACGATTTTGAGTATTATTGTTAAAGAAAATAAGATTTGTAGATACCAGTTTATATCTGAGGTTTTCCATTTATTGCTCATGAAAGTAATATAAGCAGTTTAGTTAAGTGGTGATATACCAGTATGTCTATATGCTAAAAATTATAGTAAAAAAGCGGTTAGCGTTTAACTTATTTTCAGAAACTAACTTAGTGACATTTAAATTTTTTTTTGTGACATGTTTTAGAAAACATTAAAATATAAGAAAAAGAGTTTTTTAAATGTTTCATTTCCTAAATAATGTTGTAAGCAATACCTCTCTTCATTAATGGAGTTGTAAGTACTTTGAAACCTGTTATAAATCATGACCAAACTAAATATCTTTTAGTGTAATAATACAATATATTTACAATCGTTTCACGAATTAAAAAAAATTATAAGGGTAGTCTATTATATTTATTTTATAATAGTAGACGCATTTTTTTTATGATAAAAAGGGATTAAGAAATGACAAGTATGATTTAGAAATAGGAAATATCATCTAAGTGCAGAGTTGCTGTATATGAAAGCAATCTTACAGTGTTTACATGGCATTGCTGTATTTTAATAATATAATATTTGACATATATATTGCGTAAAAAAAGGTATAGCAAGTGGAGACTTATCAGCATTCAAACATCTGCTGAGCTGGTGGTTGAGCTGATTCAAGCTGTGTGGTAGTTGAATGTTAGTGCTCTGAGCTACAGTCCAACAGTTCGTGTCGTCGATTTCTATGACAGTCATGAATATTTGTAGTAATTTATAGTTTACTTTAATTCTAGGTCTTGCTTGAAATAACTCGCATGCGCTGAAAAGAGCAGTAAATTGATAAGGCCTTCTGAGCCGCTTTCTGGAAAGGCTTTTCATGACTAATATATTGTATTCAAGTACTCAAGGCAAAAACCCCAGAAAATTTCCGGTGACTATCTGGTTAGATGTGCATGCTGAAGTGAAGAGTCCTATATTTGATTGTTCAACATTCGATGGATTTGTATCCAGAGTGATGATAAATAATGAATGAAAAACGTGAAGCATCTCGCTCCTGAAAACGCAGTCGTATCATTACCTTAGAGAAATAATAAATACGAAAAATAATGAAATAAAATGTATTCAAAAATTGTATACAAGAAATTTGAAATGAATATAACCTCCATTCGTTATTTGTTTATTTTAAATTATATGAAAACAAAAATGCTATTCCTTTTTTGATCCAAAGGAGTTAAACTAAAAAAATTCAAATAGGTTTCTCATTCAAATTTTGAAAAATTAGTGATATGGGAACTCGAATGTTAATATGTTTCTTTTTACTCTGAATCCTTAATTAGAAGCCCCATTAATATTTCAGTCAAAATTTTTAAGAAAAATTATTCTATCATATAATGATAAATGATGTTATTTAATCACCCATATTTCTTTAAAATTAAATTGCTTATTTTAAGGTAATTTTTCAAAATATAGTATTTTTTTAGTTATTTATAAAAAACTCATAGCATTTTAATTTAATTTCTTTCTTTACTAAATTTGGTTAAGTTATTGCACAAATGCGTTTTCTACTGTTTAATTCTGCCAGATGAAGCCGTTGAATGTAGTCACCAAACTCGTAATTTTAATTTCGGATCTAGTGACTAAGTCGATATCTAAATCAATACCATCTTCTCAACACCATACTAGCAAAGAAACATTGTGTATTCTCATAATATATTTCTGTAATGTTTATGTTTAAATTTCAGAACTTTGTCACTGTTTTCAGTGCATTTACCTGATTTTCTCCAAAATTTGCTTGTAATCAATGTTCCATATTAATTAATTTGTTAATGAGAATAAATAGACCATAAATTATCATATCCTTATCGAAATAAACAATTTATATAGAATAAAATTACAGATATCATTTCTCTTGAATAAATTTCCTTAAACGTATACGTTTATTACGTAATGTAATTAGACATTATTTTAAATATACACATTTGAGAGAGTTCATATTTCATTTAAAAATATTTACACTAAATCTCTGTATAATTCAATAAATTTCGTTTCTATATTTGTCTTCTATTTGATCGTTTTAAATTTGCTGATTTAACCATATTTTCTCTTTTTTTTAACTATTTATAATTAATATTTTTTTATAGAAATTAAAATTTAATTCCATGTTTAAAACATTTAAAATATTCTTATGAAATCAGGGATCGTTTCATTTTTTAAAGGAATAATATAATATGGAAAATTTCTTCTCTTTAAGTTTGAAATAGGCAAATAAAAAATGTTTAAAAATTTCATTTTTTTTCTGAAAAAGAATAGAAAAAAGGATTTTAGAATTTTTCCTTTATTTGAATTTCTAAAAATATTGACAATGATCTAAGGCTCTAATTAACTTAAAATAATTAGATAAAAAAATCCAATAAAATAAAAATATTTCAGTCATTTTATAGATTTTAATTTTAAAGTAAAAAAGTTCGAAAATAAGACATTTATCAATTGCATTTTATTATTACAGTGCAGAGGAAGATTAAAATGCGAATTAGTAAGCAGAAGGTTATTTTGCAATCGGCAGAAATAAATATGAAATTTGGGAAATTACAATATAGAAATGATGTGTGACTACTTTATTAGCGATTGTGAAATAAATGTGAACCAAGATAATGTTTTAAGAGCTCTAATATGCTGTGAAATTATAAACCGAAACCTTTAATGAGCCAAACAGGCAACCGAATGCTAAGCGGTCAGTCTTCAATCCAAAGCTAAGTGAGTTCAATGTTCACTTCGGGCTGGAAAATCTGTAATGGTTGAGCATCCACTTTAAAATGTAAGACCGGGATCTGTTTGCAAAAATGACCGTTGAGTGACAAATATTTATTATTAATTCATCAAAAATGTTAAATGCATGTTGCAGAAGCAGTAAAATGTTTGCTTAGATAAATCATTTCAAAGTATTTTAATGCTAAAAAAGCTATAATAATGTATTTTGATTTCGTGAAATTTAAATTATGAATTCATTCTTGTAGAAAATTAGTTTCTAATTGAATTTACTTAAATAAATACTTAAATTTAATTCATTCATTCAAAGGTAATAAAACTGATTGGTTTAAAAGTTATATATATATTTTTTATATATAAATATTTCTCTTAAATGTCTTATAAGAATACAAAAATTAGTTTAAGAGTTATAATTTTAATTCTAACTAATTAATAATTTGAACTTTCAACTCTCTCGTTGAAAGTTCATAGTACTTGTAGCCTCTCTCACCTTATCAGGTGAGAGAGGCTACAAGTATAGAGAATAATATTTTATTTTCCATAGTAAAAAAATGCTAATGCTTTTCGCCGATAAATTTTTTCTAGGTAGATTCCATTAAATATTACACATGACTTAAGTTGCTCAAATTCTTTGAATTGTAAATTTGTTAAAAATCATTCTTATCTTCAATATATTATTATTAATGGTTGTTGTTGCACTATAAGGTCTTAGTGGGTATTGAGGTGTGCAGCTTTTGGCCGTGGACCTCTTTTATAACAAATTAAAACACATAATATAGACAATAAACTTGTCTAGTAAACCTAATAAAATCGTGTACAAACAAGATAGTACTCCCAGAATAGAATCCGCATGGTAGTATAAGAAGAAATTGAAATATTAACAAAAATTAAGTTAACAATTGATCACAGATCTAATTATTACATAAGAAATATAAATATAAAATCTAGTTTCATGATACAATTTTTTTTTTTTTAATATATATAGGTTTTATAACTTTTACAAAATGAAGCATAAATAAATGACAATTTACATGACAAAAGCAATATCAATATAAATAAGAAATCTTGACAATTCATCCACGGGAGTCCCAATAGATGGTGCCACATTAAGATTGTGTTTGCAAAACAGTTATTTAATTTGTTGTTGGAGAAATTCTGAGAACTGCTCTGGGCCTATGGAAATTAGCGATTGTTGTTGCACTAGCACACTTCCTTGAAATGGACCCTACCAGTTAGTGGAAGCAGCTCGGTGGGAGTCTTCGTAACTAATTAGAAGCAAGGATCATATAGAAGATCCTCAAATACTTGACCTGCCACCCTCAGATGTATCGTTTCACTTGAAGTAACTAGTGACCATGACCTATTTAACGTACCCTACCCACCTTTAATGAACCTGACGGAACTTCCGTTAAGCCAGTATTCGAACTCATTACCTTCCGATAATGAGAACAATTTCGTAACCAACCAGACCATCAGTAATGGTAATGTGAAATGGAAGACATGAAAAAAAAATATTCTTTCTTTTAATAAAATGTTCATTGTTATTTACTTTATTGTAAATAAAAATTATGAACCATTTTTTGCCCAATTTATTTTTTCTTAAAATTATTAGTTATTTGAAATATATTCAATTCTAAAGAAATTGAGTTAAAGATTTATGAAATAGTCATCTGCCAAGCTGTAACAAATAGTGAAATTTAAGCTTTAACAAATAATGATGAATGCAGAATCGTTGAAGAGAAAATATTCTTAAAAATTTTCGAACCAATAAAACTAAACAATTCATAAGGGTGAATCAAAAACAATAACGAACTCGGTTGTCTATTCAAGAGAAACGACATCTGTTGATTCATTAAAATTCTGCATTTAGCATGGTTGGCTCATATTGAAGGAATGGAGGAAAATAAGGGTTAAGAAAAACTGTAAACTGGAATTATGTGAACCCAAGGTCTAGAAGATGATTCATAAGAGATAGTTAGATGTTACTATCAACCACAATCGAAGATAAGGAACGGCAAGTTTTCGAGTGGCATTGTTCAGCAAGCCACAACCCAACACGGGCTATATTACTATGAAAGAATAATTATTATTATCATCACTTTTTAAAATTATCATTTGAGAGGTTGGGCCTATTATCATTCTGAAGAAGTTTGTGATAAATTTAGTTTTGTAAAAAGTTTGCTTTAAATAACTAATTTCTCAGTCAGTTTTGTCATTTTTTTTTTGGGGGGGGGGTATAATATTTATAAGAACAATGCTTCACAGAAATGAATCTTTTAAAAATATTCAAGAAAAAGCAACCGCATTTGCACAAAATATAATCATTTTAATGAATTTGAGCTGAAATATAGGTACATATTTTATTGCAATCATTACTGACTTGTTCATGATATTAATCAATATCTATGCTTTGCCTTCAGATCATGATCACTTAACTAGAAGTATTCATAAAAACACCAAAAAAAAAATTTCTGTAATTCCTTATTTATTTATAACTTCCATTTTTAAATAGTCTAATTGTTTCTCATAAGAAATTTTTATATGTGAATAAGGAAACATAAATTTATATTCGTATCAAATTTTTTTGTTTTGTATCTAACCCCTTCCTCACATGCAAAAGATAAATTTTTCTTTCAACTCTTTTCAAAATAAATTTAGTCAAAACACAGCTAAATTTAAATAAAAAAAAAAGGAAAAGTATTATTCGAAAAGCATGTTTCTCGAAGAACAGATAAAGTTTATAATGTATTTTACCCATTTTATCAAGTTAAAAGACTTTGAGGTGATTAAAATATGAATAAAAAATTCTTTTTCTTCCCTAAGACATATTTCAAAATTTATAAACTCCATTAGCACTTAAAAAGCGCAACTAAACTTATCTCTTTACGTACTTTTTCATATCTTTCCTTTTTCTGTTTTACGGTTTCACTTGACAAATGAACGCTTTGAGAGCGAGAGAGTGATGATAAATGAGTCACTAATTTTCGCATCAGGAGTAGCGACAAGGCTGTTTTTACGTCAACTGCTCATCACTGAGAAGTGCGCCAAAAAAGACGCCAAATAATCGGTTGCGAATGACTTTCAGACGCTTTTTGATTGATTTATTCACGATGGAGTTAAGTTCGAGATCGGTTTTAATTTATTATTTCTTTTTTTGAAGGAGAATTAAATGAGAGAAGGATTTTTATTGCAAAATTTTATTGATTTTGTTTCCGCTGCAAGAATGGAAGACAGACTTTGCTAATTAGTAGTTGCCTTCTGTTAATTAATTACTGTCGGTTTGAATTTTCAGTGGCTATATTAATAGTTTACTGTACTCACTTTAAGTTGTTTTTTTAAAGTAAATAAATTGATTTATATATTACACTGAGATGGTGAACCATTTTTGCGTGTGTTCGAATTGACAGTTATAAATAATTCAGAAGCTTAGGAAATATTTTTATAAAAAAATTTGCCTTAATTTTGATTTTTTTTATATTGATGATTATTTTTCTTTATGTTTGAATAATTTTAGATGAATATTTTTTTCTATTTTTTGCGAGATAACTTTTGCTTGAATGATAATATTAATATAGTTTTTATTTACTTTTCTAAAATTTTTGTAAACAGAAAGCTACCGCTTTTTTTCTTTAAACATGTAATTCGAATCTGGTAATAAACAATAAAAAATTGTGAAGCAATGTAAATCTCATGCAATCGGAAAACTGTTGCAAACTAGAATTTAAAATAGACATTCTCTTATTGAAAAAGCCTTCACAAAGTTATTTTTAAAAAAAGATGCTGTAATGAGATTTAGCAAACATTTACAATGGATATAGCATTTTAAATTTTTGACTTAATTTTATTTCTTTATATCCCAGAAAGAAGTTGATAAAATATGAAAGTGTATATTTTAGAACTTATTTTAATTAATAAAATATAAACATTTACAGAGAAATTGATATATTGTGATGTCGCTTATGTTAAAATTTAGATTTATTTTTAGATTTAATTTTAGCAAAAGTTAATTTCTCATTGAAATTAGCAATCTATATAAATCGTGGTATAAATCTCTATCTATAGCACAAGAAATGATGGAACACCACTGATACATGTTCACACAATATCTATTGTCGATTCTTTCTTACGTTATATAAAAATTTTATATTTTTTAAATTGAAAAATATAGTTATTTTTTTCTATTTTTTTATCTTATTTTTTAAAACAACCTTTTTGAGAATAATAATTCTAATAAAGAATATTAATTTAGATTTCTAAAATGTTATGCAGATGGACAAAATTGCAAGGTTCCCCGTGGCTCTGAGGTCGGACCAATCTTTTCGAAGCAGTAGGTCTGAGTTTGATATCAGCTGTCATTGAACAATGATCGATGCTAGTTGCTGATTCTGTATTCAGAATGTACACCTGCCGAGGTTTGTTCCTTGGAAGTTCACCATGCTCCCTTCTCTCGTGACATGAGAACATTGCCGACTATCTGGACGGAAAGGGAAAGCGATGTGGTGGGTAGAAGGCTTGCAGCTGTGAAACTATCCACAATGCGGTTCTAATAAAGTGACCAAGAAAAATGATATGTGATAAGCCTCAACTCATATGGTTACAAATTAGGACATTTTATGAGACTTAAAATGAAAAATATAAAAAAAATTGTGGAAATTATTGAAATTTATTTATTAGTTACTTAATTCCATTTTAATTTCTCGTATAAAATATAGTTGAAGCACATCATTTAACCCCTCGATTTTAATAAATATAATTACTGCGTGGTGTTGGATAACTATTAATTAATCTGCTTTATTTCTTTGGTGCTTTCGACGCCTCCACGCAGGTTTCTTAAACTTCACGAACCTTTTTGGAAGAGGACAATGAAAACTGTTCACTCCTCTTTGAGAAATGATGTAATATTACTTCGGATAAAGTCTCGATATGGTTCATATAAATTTAATCAGGAAAAACTTGCTAATGAGGAGTTATATCCTTTATCCCAGAAAAATAACTATTTAGATTGATTTTGAGTCCTTGATCAAAATTCAAGGAATCACGAAGTTAAACATTTTATTTTCTATTTTAATGTATAACTTTGAGATCAGTTATTTTTTAAGTTGCACTTCAATTTTAAAAAATCTTCTGTGACACATTTTATTTTTTTTATCTCCATTATCACTTAAAAAATTCATGTTATTCGAACATTCTGAACAACCGGATGTATTTTTATTTTCTGAGACAATATTTTTCCATGTCTATAATTTTTTTCTCTTTCCATTAGTAAATTTTATATAGTTTTGACTTTCTTATTAATGTATTCTTTGTTCATATATTCATATAGATTATTATTTTTACAATTGCTGTTTTATTCACATGATTTTCATGTGTGTTTTATTGATTGACATGATTTTCATGTGGCGAAATCTATATGAGCTACCATATTTTATTTTATTGTTCTTCTGAAGGTGGTATGAATTTCAATACAAAATATTGTCATACTATAGATCACTAGTAATTTTTTCTCTTTGCCAGAGATTGAATTTTAGCCATTTGCTGTTGATACTTACGTTTACAAATAGCAAAAATTCTAATCTTATTTATAACTCTTTCTTAAAATATGTTGACATTGAATATAACTATTATGTAAGTAATGATGAAATATTTATAAACTTAAGAGGTATATCATACAAAGTAAACAAAATTTTTATGTTAATTTATCTCATAAACTTAAGCAATAAAATTTAATAATATTTATAAAAGTTAAGAATCTTAAAGAAACAAAAACATTTATTCATGGATCATATCCTATATATAAATAATAGAATTATATTAATTGGTGGATTAATGCAGTTTTGAGATATTTTGATTGAGCATCTTGAATTTTTCGAAACATTTCTTTATTTTCTTTTGTTAAACTGATTTACATTTTTGAAACTACTCTTTAAACAGTGTTCATTAAATTATTCTGTTTGATATTTATTCAATAACAGAATATTTTTAGTATGTTTAAAATCACATTAGGAGCAATACTCTTTATGCTTCCTTTTTCGAGTATTCTTTTAGTATTACGCACTTGAATAAATTGAAAAGTACTCGCATAACATTCGGATAATATTTAGTATTTGAATAAATTACCCACTAAGAAACCCTGAGGAGTGGGAGTGCAAATCCTCCACCAATTGGATGAAAAGAAATATGATATCACTTCCTTGAGGAGGCGGGAAAATCTTGAGGAGCTGTCACCGCCATCTCCCCAACTCATTGTGGGGGAGAGAATCTGGAATGCGCTTGCTTTTGAAGTTTGGAGAAGAATAATGTTCTTCTACATTTCGATTCTCCTGATTTGAATAATCTTGTAGTACTTTGTTTGAAACTTGTGAAAATATTGTTCTTTTATATTTGTGCATCTGAAGAGAAGCATGCGTTTGAGAATTCATTTTTTTTCTTTTTTGAATTTGTTTGTTGTAAATTAAAATGCCAATTCTATGTGAGGACTCGGAAGAAAATAATTGGCTTGCATAATGGAAAATATTTTTAATCTAAAATTTCGTGAATAAAACTTTTAATAAAGTTTATTTATCAACAAAATTTAGTCTAGATTTTGATTTATTTAAACAAAAGTATTGAGATAAATTTTTCATTCAATATTACCTTAAGGTTTATATAGATAAGAAATAATCACTCTTACATATTAATTATTGGATTAACCTGATTTTAAAGATGTTGTTTAAGATAACTAAATTTTGATGGAACAGCAAATTTGCTAAAAATGAATTGATTATAATTTTTACATTTTTATTGATTTAGAATATTAAATGACATTATATATATTTTATTAGATTATAAATTCTTCATTTTAAAAGAATAAATTCTATATATATTTGTTTTAATATAAGAGAACTATGTTTTAGATGATCTTTTAATTCTTCTATATCATTACCACCTTCTACAAGCCAGAGCTTTCTCATTTTGCTTCCTTCAGACAGTTCGATTTGTCTATGGACAAGATTCTTCTCATTCCTAAAATTTTCAGCCTTTATCCATAGAGTCCAACCACCTTTTAGTTGGTCTCTTTGTGCCTTCAATCTTTGAAAATATCAAATTTTTGGCTGGATGGAAAACCCTGACCCAGCCATCTGATCCTGTGTGACTTAATAATTTTCAGAATGTTCGGTTCTCTGTATTCATTATATTTCATAGTTATATGAACTTCTTTGTGTATAGTTTTCTTTCAATACACCAAAATCTGTAAGACGAATTTTTGTTTCCCCCTAAGTTAGTAGTCTCCTGTTTTTTATTAAGCATCCATGTCTCGCTACCACATAGAATAATCGGTTTAATAAATGATATACTTATTTTAATACTCATGGAGATAAATTTAAATTTGTTCTTTAGTCCAAAATAACATTGAAATAATTTAATTAAAGGAACATTATATCTGGCGGGAAAGCAATGCGAATGCACAATATTAGTACAGAAATAATTTGAGGGATTATGTAAAATTACCCTGTAAAATAATCTTCAATTACTTATATATTTAAAATATTATACAATCACAAAAGTTGGGATCAGTGTAGGAACGGGTACCCCTTTGTTTGGCAAAATATGTGGTGAAAAATATCAGCGATAAAATCAAATTTCTGGTAACAGAGATATTTTTAATCATGGTGAAACTGGTAAGTTACAAAACTAATATTTCATGAAAAAATATGAAGATGGTTAACTAACTTAGTTACATTTACTTATAGAAAGATGTAATTAAGTTAAATCTATTCTGTTTTGTGATAAAAATTGTGAAGAAACATCTAATTTTAATTTAGTTTAGTTTTTGTGTAGTGTTAGTTAGTTAGTTTTTGTGTAGTCCAAAATGTGAATAACAAAATGGCGGCTGCCATTTTGTTATTCACATTTTGGAGTCAAAAAAATCAAGGGGCACCCGTTAGTAAACTCGTTAGTAAAATTCAAATGTAATACACTGTATGCTTCTAAAGATTACTAAGAGCAACCGGGTAAAATATTCTTCATCATAGAGCCTGCCTTCGAGCTATGTTTTAACCCATCTGTGTCTATGCGATTTGTTTTGAAACAATAGTTATTTTCAAAGAATAAAATGGAAGTTGAAGAAAAGATTTAATCTCCCCTCTCCCAATTAAAATATAAAATAAACTTATTTTCCTATGAAGATTAACAAATAGACCACAGTGACCATGAATCATATTATGGAAATCTCAAGAAAAAATCTTAGAAATATCATTGAGATAAATCATAGATGTATAAAATTACTTTATTAATTAAAGCGCACTATAAAAGAATTTTTAGAAATTGAATTATGTATAACGTACTTTCCAAAATATCATCACAAGCAATAAGAATCTAAATGCTAAAATAAACGATAAAACCACAACGAAAAAAAATTTTCAATGCTTTTACATCTCAATTTATAAGCACGAATACAAAAATTAATGTTTATAAAACATTACTATGACCTTAATCCTATTATATGATTGTGAAATTGATATATCACCAAAACAGTCTGAAATCAGCTTGCAGTTTTTGAGCGCAAAAAACTCAGAAAAATTTTTTGTGTTGCTAAGGAAAATGGTATATGGAGATTATTGTTTATAATTTCAAAATCTACATTACATTTAAGTACGCAGTATTATAACAACTAAAAAAACTGTGGATAGATGTTTACAACTTTTATTTAGAGCTTTTGATACCAATCCGTCAAAAAAAGCTGAAGAGGAAGGTCATCCATTAGATGGCTTGACGGAGCAAAATTTTGAATTTGTTTAACAGAAGCTGGAAAGTTCTTGCGCAGGGTAGGCTCAGATGATGCGGTTGAATGAGACGACCTTGGCCTTAGAACAAGCTGTAGTGCTTCGAAATAACTTTAAGAAATATAAACAATGAATTAAAAAGAAGACTATTGGAAAAAATATTTCTTACGTAGTTTATTTCTAATTTAATATTAATAGTTTGTTAATTGTCGAATCTTCAGTTGTTTATTCTACAAAATTATAGTCATGCCCCTACTTTCTTGTCATACAGGATTAAGACTTCTAGCATCAACAAGAACATATTTAGTTATTGGGGGGAAATTATTATGCGCTTGTAATATGAAGCTGTAGGCTGTTTTGAGAATAATATTTTAAATTAACAAGAGTATGAGCAAAAGGAAGAAAAGTATGTGCATCTTTTGACATAATTGTAGAGCGAAAGTAAGGGAAATTCTATTTTACAATAAAGAAAAAATACATAGATTCTCTCTAAATTTTGGAAATGTCTTTAAGAAAAATTAACGCCCATTATATTTGGTACTGCAATAGCGGCTACCGTTACTATTTTTATAGTGCATTTTTTATCCATATAAAATACTTGATTCAAGTTGTATAGCATCAGCGATGTTTATTGATATGTAATAGATAAATAAAAACTGTAAAGAAAAATAATAAAATTTCAATTTTTATTAAAAAAATTCTGTTAATCCTTGTTTTATTATTATTTTTAAATATCTTGCAACTACTATCAGTGTTATATGTATAATTTATTAATATTCCATTTTTAATAAGACAACTATAATTCACTCATCAAACATCTGGTGATTCATTAGACAATAATATTAATGTTAACATATATGTTTTAATGAGAAAGAAAAAAATTTTTTGTTACAATATTTAGTAATAAATAATGTTTTTTGTAATTAACTTTTACTATTTTCAGGAAGTACTTGAAAAGTGAAAGGTTGATAAGGTCTATGAATAGGGTTAAAAGCGGCAAGAAGGCGAACCCCTCAAAATGGGAGGAGTTTTGGGAATGCTTTTTTTATTACTGAAGTAGGGTGCAGAACCACAAACTCTATCCAAGCCTAAGGCCTTTGTTTGCATCACACTACGGGAGAGTTGTTCTCTGGATAGGGTGCCTATCATCATAATTGATGGTAAAAGAACGGTTCACTAAGGTGGGGGGGGGGGGCTCTTCCTTTTTTTCTATCCGCCAATGGCTAAAGGGATAAACGCAGTATTTTTTTTAGCTCATAGTTATTATGCTTCATAGGATATCTCTGAGTAATATTTGAAGTATTTGGCATAGCTATTATTTTTTATTAGGTAGTTCTTCATTATTTAAATAATATATGAATTGTTTAGTAACACCATTATGAGAGTGACATCATTATTTGGTTATTAAATGAATTTCAATTTTTGTTTAGTAATTTATTACCAAACTATAATGTTATATATTTCAAGAAATGCTTAAAAGTAAAGTTTAAATATATTAAGGAGATACAACATTAATGAAAGTGAATAATATTAAAAAAAAATTAAGGATTTCTTATTAATTAGAGTTTTTTAAAAAATTGATCTAAATCATCAACAAAGGATATTGTTCCTGATTTTACTTTAGATCTTAGATAATTTTCTTTCATTAAATTATGATTCCTAGCAATATTTATATTTTGTGGATCATGCGAAATGGATTACGATTTGAATCCAGAATCATTTCCATTTATTGGTTATAATCAACAAGATTATAACCAATGAATGGAAATGATTCTAGATTCAAATCGTAATCCATTTGATGACAAATGATGATCCAATAATGGAGACAACTCAAGAAGCTATATTTTTCATTATTACTTATACATAATCATTGATATTAAAGTATTTATTTTCACTAGGCATTTAAAATATAAATGCTTATGATTTAAATGGGTCCTCGAGATCAAAAAAGCTGCTTTGATGTTCATTTTCAATTGATTTTTGGAATGAATCATTGTATATATATATATATATATATATATATATATATATATATATATATAATATTAATAATTAAAATGTGTAGTTGAAAATTATGGAAGCTTTTATTTTTGGAAAGTCTATGTTATTTTTCACTGTATAATTGAACTTTGTGGGTTGATATAAATGTCATACCTATTACATAGTAGCTAATTATTATTTTCTTTTATTATTATTGGCTTAATCGCAATCTCTTCAGATCATGTCTTCCAACGGAAATGATAATTTTCCGTATTGCTCAAAATTACTATGAACTCTGTAGCTGCATCTTAAGGTTTATTCCATTTCATCAAACACTCCCATTGAGTAGCAGCAGTGTGACATAATCACAAAATATCTAATGCTAAACATTTGAATAAAATGTGTTGATTTCAGTTCTGTTCAATGCATGACAAAATGCTAAAGAGCTTTAACTCTTTATGGACCAACGAAAATATTGCTTCCGAGTGATTTCAGCAGTAAACTTTGTGAAAAAAATATATAACGATTCATAACGAATAAATTACATTAAGCGCATGAAATAAAATAGCATTTTTTTCCAAACTTGTGTGTCTGATATTTAAAAAAAATGGAAGGGCGTAATGTACCGAAGTCTACCTTATCTGTCAAAAAAGAAAATTCTTCAAGCAAAAAGCGTCTGCTCTAAGCACTGAGACTCCTGGTCTTTCATCTTGTTTACAAGTCTCTCAGCAGGAAATTCCCTCAACAAATCTATTTCTACTTCTGACCAATTTTTATTATTTTTTACCCTTCTCTACCCTATATCCGTCAACACCATAAAAATATCGACCGGGTAGAGAAGCTGCCCAAGAATAATGATGACGTGGGCAACAAACGAGTGATTTATGACCACCCTTTTTCGGACACGCATCAAAGAAGGAGAAAAAAAATAAGTAAGCTGAACTATACCCCATTCTTTACTTCCGAAGATACCCGAGCAATATGGAAGAGAAGGTTCTGTGGATATCTTAGTTGTTTCAGACGTGTCCATCCGACTTTAGGTCGCCAAAATGCAGCCGTTTATTTTTATTCCTTGCAAAACATTCGTATTTTTATTTTTGTCATAACCATTTAATATCTATTTCAGCATAAACCTTTTTGCTTGATTTATTTTTTTCTTTTTTTTTTCTTTTTTTTTTTTTTCTTGTAAATATTTAAGCTGATTGCGGTTCCATAGTAATCAGGATAAGTCATTAATAGTTATCAAACTATTTTACCTATTTTATTTTAATCTGCATTATATAAATTAAATTAGTTTTTAATTTTTCCATTTTGTACCAAATAATATAATTCTAAATGTTTATAAACATACATTTCCTTAACAATAAACAAACTCAAAAGAGTGTTAGTAAAAACACTTCAAGAAAATTACTTTGGTAGTACTGTTAGCTTATATAAAGTGTACACTGAAATATTTTAAACTTACGTTAAAATTTAAGGGTGTATAATCACTTTAAACTCCTTAATCCCTATAATGAAGAATTTAAAATCAATGAAATATTAATATCAACAATTCTTTTATATTATATGCTACTTAAATATCGATGTACTTTTTTAATTTTTAGATTAAAAATTTAGGAACATGTACATTCATAAAATTAAATAATAATATTAAAATTATATCTATAGGAATTAAATAATGTGATTTTTCAATCCATCATTCATGTATTATATATTACATACGTTTTTACAACTAAATTTATTGTTCTGTATAAATTAATAAATGAAGAAACAAATATAAATTTTTATTTTATTTGTAGATGTTCTTTTCTTCTCTATAATACATTATTATAAATATTTTTAAGTTTTAGTTTGAAAAATTGTTTAATTGCTTTCCACATCAAAAAAAAAAAGTCAAAAATTTGTCTTCGTGTGTTTGAAAATTCATACTGTGTCTTAGCCAATCACTCACAGTTTAGTTGTCACGCGAATATACAAATTGATAGTAATGAAGGAATATTTCATTGTTCTTTGTATGTGCATTTTTATTTACATCCTTAGAATCTCAATGAGCCAACTGATTTTCTGTGAGCTGTTAATGTACTATCGAACAAAGCTTTGAAGTAGTGACTCTTCACTTCAGTTTGTTTTTGTTTTTGATTATACGTGTCATTTTGCTGAATTTTTTAACTATCCTTTCTAATATGATTACATGAGTGAAAAATTATTTCACACATTTTTCAAAATTATATTAGGGGATTTTTAAAAGATTTTATAGATTGATTACATCACTGAAACATTGTCGTTGTGGCAGTGCATTTCACATAAATGATTGGCAAAAGTCAGAAACTTTACTTCTAACAAATTTTATCTTCTAAAATTCCTTATTTGTGTACAGTAAACTAAGATAATTTTTGTTAAATAAAAATTATGATTAAGAATTAATAAATTTAAGTGTATTTGATTTTTTTTTCTTCAAAACAAAAGAATCTAATAGTAATATTCAATTGTATCCTTGTTTAATTTCACCTTAATTTTTAACCATTTCACATAAATGATTGGCAAAAGTCAGAAACTTTACTTCTAACAAATTTTATCTTCTAAAATTCCTTATTTGTGCACAGTAAACTAAGATAATTTTTGTTAAATAAAAATTATGATTAAGAATTAATAAATTTAAGTGTATTTGATTTTTTTTTTCTTCAAAACAAAAGAATCTAATAGTAATATTCAATTGTATCCTTGTTTAATTTCACCTTAAGATACTCCTCTTCTTTGCTATTCATAAAATATAATTTATAATTAAATTTTAAAAAAAGAAAATAATTTTTTAATTTCTTTAACAATTAAATTTTTTTAATATAATTTTCAGAACCTTTGAATTTTTATTCAATTTCTTTTCAGGTTTAATTCAAGGTTTGCCGTTATATGACCGAAAATGTAAGCTTAGTGTAGACTTTTAAAATAATTTTATATGAAACATTCCTCTTTTTATTCCCATTAAATATCACCGTAATCAAAGAAAAGTTAAATTAAATACATCATTAATGAATTTAGTTGTAATATCATTCAATAATGTATTGTATTAGAACTTAAATAGTTATTTAAGTAAACGGAAAAAATTTATTTTATATATATATATATATATATATATATATATATATATATATATATATATATATATATATATATATATATATATATATATATATATATATATATATATCCATTCTATATATATATATATCCTTTCCAGTAAATTTTGCCCTAAGTATTAAATTTTATAGAAGCAAGATAAAATAGAGGGCATAAGAACATAAAATTATGTCTGCATATAGAAAAGTAGTTTTGCACTACAAAAAAGATGACTTAATGCATCCCGTGAAGACAAAATTTAAAACTTAGCTATTCTAAAGCGAAATAAATGAAGTTAAAATGTTTTAGAGGATTATTCATCGTTTTAACATCTACTTTTTCTCAAAATTGTGAAGAACGCGTTCAAGACTTGTTAATTTTTACCTGCATTAAAGGGATCATGGTCATTCTGTAGACCAGTAAAATATTTTGAGATGATCACCAATGCTAACTTTAATGATTCACCTTCTAAAAAAATATTTGTTTAATTTTCGATATTCATTGAAAGCGATAGAAAGACAAATAGGAAATTTAAAAGTAGCTCGTGTCCCAGAAAAGCCTGCCTACCCCTGCTTAACACAATTGTTTTAGGATACAAGCACAAAAGCCAGCTAATTATCATTAAGAGCATTTACCATCTGTGTTCAATCTGGTCCTTTTTAGTTGCAAAACACGTCTAGACTATGAAGCCATTCTTCATATTTTGTAATATTTCAGGCGATAAGCCTCCAGGCTAACACTAACATCTGCTACAGGACGTAAAAGCTCTCGTAATCTTTTCGGGAGAGTATCATAGACATACTTGAAGTAGCAATACAGAAAGATATCTGATAAAGTGAGCTTTAGTGTGTGTAGTTGCCATTAGATGCAACCTTCATAGTTGTTAATGTGTTGCTGAAAAATCTTATCTAAATATCTTTTAGTTTGATTCCAATACAGCGGATATTATGGAAAATATTTATGTATTTCGCTGTACGGGAACCAAATATTCTTCAGTTATCGCTATTGCAGGTTGACCAACAAATCAGTTAACACGATTTTGAGCAGTTCTAAATATCTAGTGCTTGTTAACGCATTTTTGAAAAATACTGGTAACTGAAAAGGTTATGCAAATTCAAGTTATCTTTAAGAATGCTACATTGAGCATTCATAGATCAACTCACTCAATGGTGAAATGATAAATTGCATAATAGATTTTCTAGCCTCCAGCAATAACTGTTCTACTTATGGCTAAGCAATATCTCAATAAAAAATTAAATAATATCAGAAAAAACGTTGCCTGGTCATCTAGTTGATCTCGAAGTTATACAAATAGTAATGTCATTGAGTGTTTTCTCGTAATCGGTATTATCCGATAGAGAGAAACACTTGCTTGTTCCTGGATATATTTAACACTGCTTTTGGAAATGCCATACTCACTCACATTTGTTTCGCAGTTAAAATTAGTAAGAACTTATGCTACAGATTTCACTTTCCCCCTGTCATTCATTTGAAGGATCGTAGTCAGCTACTTGTGGTCTCTGAGTAGTTTCATGGTATAATCAATTATCCTACAAAACAGATGTCATCCAACCAAATCAATTCGTTATGGTAGTGATGTTGGGAGCAAAATCAATTCGTTATGATGAAGCCATGCAGCTTACTAAGTTTTGCCCAAACATTGAACATATAAGAAAATACCATTTTACAATACTCAATATAGGACAAGCATTTTCATGACTGTTCGTTGAAAGCCGTTGGGAACAAAATCAATTCGTCATGCTGAAGCCATGAAGCTTACCTAACGAGAAACATACCTGACGCGTAAATACATTGAAGTGTAAATACCTGACGAGAGAATATTTTCATCACGTATAAAAACAAATTTATTCCTTATTTACTTAGCATGCTCATTACGTTTTGTCTTGTATTTTCTAATGAATTTATTTGAATTGGCTTCTGTCTTATAAATTGCTTTATTTCCTTTGTATTTACAACTTGTTAGCTCAAAAAGGACTCGTATTAGCCACGTATTGAATTTTTCCACTAGAATGGCTCTCCATATTCGTTACATCACATTACAATGCGATGCCACTCGTTATGGCTTTTGATAGAATATGAGCTTTTAAAATTCTCACATTCTATTCCATACTATGAACTCACAGAGTTATCACAATGCTACAATTCGTATGAGTGTTCTGCTTAAGGAGAAAGTTATTTTTTCAAACGTTTTGCGCGACATAGTAATGTCGGATATTAAACATAAACTAATGTGGGTTGTATGTGTCTTTTATGTTTATATACTCCAGATGTGTTTTGGAATAGAATATCTGATGCTCTACATCAGGGGTGGCCAAACTTTTGGGATCCAGGGTCTACTCCACATTTGAAAAATCGAATGCGGTCTACCAATGACAGAGCTAAATTAACGTGCATATTTATTTTCAATAACAAGAAAAAATGGTAAATTACGTAATTTTTCAAAAAAAAACAACTTAATATTAATATTTACAAAATAAAAATTTACTGACGAAAATAATAAAAGTATTCATATATCAAAAAGTGACCACCCTATTTACTTCGTTTATTTGAAATTTGGCACTGTATATCTGCAACAAGTTTATCATATTGTGGCTGGTATCAGCTTATTGCAATGCATAAACACGAAATTAGATGTTCATCTGTTAAATGCGACCAATGTTTTTATTTATTTATTTATTTTTTTTATTGTTCATGGTTGAAAAAGCAGATTCTCAAAGATATCTTGATCCAAAGTTTGATTTGAAAAACAAAATCAATTTGTAAATATTTGGAAACGTTTCATCAGAAATTACTTTCCAAAAATCAGTATCTCTAAATATGCTCTTGATTTAAGAAATATATCGCATCTTAATTTAATAATTTCTTCTTCGACAGTGACTGATGTGATATCTATTAAATGTCCTATTTTTTCAGATGCGTTGTCCATCAATGTTGACATTTTCATTGTGACAATGTCCATCAATTTTGAGATTTTCATTAAATATCAAAGTTAAATGGAAATATCATAAAATTTATTTCTTTAAACCTAATTAAGTCAGCGAATCTTCCTTCAAATTCTTTAAGCAAAACAAGTAAGTGTTAAGCGAAATCTTCGAAGTATTGGTTTGGATTATGGATGCACTCTTCCTCCATGTTTTTGAAGTTTCTCAGTTCATGTTTTCTTAATGAGATGCATACCTTTCTATAGTTTCTTTGAATGTTTTAATCACCCTCATCATGTCCGTTTTAGGTTTTAAATCGTAAACCTTTAATCATAAATCTTTAAATCGTAAATCTTTGCACAGTTTGTTTTGGGTTTTAAAGCGTAGACTGTAGTAAACTTTTATTTTAAATAATTCATTGATTCTATGTCATAAATCATAAAATAAATTGTTAATATCCAAGATTATTATCGGGATGGTCACGTGGACTACCAAAAATATCTTCACGGTGGACGTCTTGGCCACCCCTGCTCTACATCTTTGTAGCTAACAATATTTATGTCTAGATTTTAATATATTTTTTACCATTCAACGTTAATAACAATCTTTTTTTAAAAAAAAACTGTTACTTTCTGAATTTTATAGCTTTGACCATGCAGCGTGTAATGTTTCCTATACTTTGAGAACTCTCCTTCTCTTTTATACTCATAGCTATTTGCTTCCTAAAGTTGAAGAGATTAGATAGTACTTAACAGGACATTTTATATTTTCTTGAGGATAACTGCTTGTGAAAATATTTTCGCAAACTTATGTATTATTAACTTATAATAACATTTAAGTAATATTAAAACACCGTAGAAGTGTTATTAAACATTGATTTTGGCTGATAAAGGTTTTCGAATAGAAAAATTCATTAAAAAATGTTAAAAGAAAATTAAATGTCAGTTTAAAATAAAATATTACTTTTTTTTCATTTTAACGCTCGAAAATATGGAATATATTTATTTAACGTTTTAATTGGCTGTAATTTTCGAGAGTAATTAATTACCCCGTCTGATGACAGAAATCATTGCTAAAATGAGTAAGCAAAAAATAAAATGTTATTTTTTAACACTTAGGTAGAGAAGAAAAAATATAAGGTAGAAAAAATTTTCCACATTGGTGTCAAAACTTAAATCTGGTAAGAGAATTTTTTTTATAAGTTGGTAAGCAGAGCTAAGTATAATAATAAAAAAAAAAACTATAATAAAATAATCTTTCAGCCTTGTTAATTTTCTTAGAAAACATTTTAGAAGTAGCTATAACGATACTGATCTTATAAATATAATTCAGTTTGCATCTTAACTGTAAAAGAAAAAATTCTAAATCATGTGCTATTACGTTTTTATATTTAAATTGAAAATAATTCAAATTAAGAGGTTTTTCTACTATCGTAGCAGTGTGGTTGGATAAAATTTTGTAAACTCAAAAAATATCTTATTGCATTTGAACGAAATGCTTTTTTTCTTATTTTTGATAATCTATATATTCATAAAATATGAAAATTATCAAAAATTGAATGCGTTATTTTTTATTATTTTTGAAAAATAAAATGTTGTTTCAATTATTTTCGATTCGTATACCACTCTTTTATTATTTCTTGCGAACGAAAGCATATTCGATCTAAATTTCAATTTATTTTGGGTTCTGAATCCTTTCAACTGCATATGCATGAAATGCAAATTGAACCAACGACCAACTGAAATGAACACGAACACCTAAACATTAATAGTTCAGTAAGCAATTGTAATTATATATATATATATATATATATATATATAAACGAGTTGGAAGTAAATGGGTTTAACCATCCATTTTTAATTGTTATTCAGGCCTATTAATTGTCATTCTTCTTTATGCTCATTTACAAAAACTGTTTTCATGGTTTCTTTGGAATTTTTCTCTAGACCATTCATTAATATGGAATCATAAACTCAAATAAGCCCTTAGTTTGCAAATGATAGCTTGAGCGCTTAACTGCACCATAATATTTTCGATTGGTGTAATGACAAAATTTAAAACAGAAAGAAGCATAACTGATGCACATTAATATTTTATCAAAATTTAAAAACTTCAATTTAAGAAAAATTAAAACCAACCATTCAGAAGAATTTAAAATTTCATGATATACTTAATGAATTAAAATAAAGAATTTATTAAAATAAATATCAGAGCGACTTTAAAATTAATTTAGGGTGAAGGGAATAGAAGTGAATTAGGGTGAATGAAAAATAAATAAATTAAAAAGAACATTTTAGAAGAAGTAACATTTTCAATGAAGTTAATTTACAGTAGAAAGAATGGGGTCTTTGAATTTCAAAATGGTATCGAATTTAAATTTAAAAAAATAAAACGCTTAAAATAATTCCTTTTATTATTAATTTCGCGATTCTAGAAATTTTAACAAGCATGAGAAAAAATACCATTAAAAGTTTTTGCAATATATTTAAATACGCATTTCTATGCACTAACAAATTAATTTATAAGTAAAATATAGAAACATGTGTAATTGGTGATCATAAAAAAATATAACTCTCGGAACTGTATTTCCTTTTGTGACTAAGTTTATATATGAATAAACTATGAATTCTATACATTGTACTTTTATCGTGCTATTAAAATTAGTGTTCATTAAGCATTCAATCTGCTTAAGAGCATATACAGATTTTTTATGAATTTTAAATAACAATTAGATGGGTTTATTGCAAAATGCTACGCAAGTAATGTTTTCTGCAATGGGAGTCAAATATGTGTAGACATTAAAATTAAATTAAAAGCTGTCTACTTTCTCCAGATCAAAGTACTCACTTCAAAAATGTTACAGGAAAAATACAAATATAGGAAATATTTACTTTTGACTTATAAGTTTCCCATAATATGTCAGCAGATTAAATGACTTCCAGCTAATCTATACACGATTATTTTTAATAATTTTTTATCTTATAAGAAATTCAACAAAAAATTTATATTCTAAAATTAATATTGATTTATAAACATATTTTCACTCACTTTTTTTAATTTATTATAAGACTTTTATTTTTTTAATTTATTAATCGAGTGCAGTTCATTAAGCTGAAAAGCATGTAATAGACTTGAAAAAGTCTGTTTATTTCACGTAAAACATACTTATCTATTTATTCATGGCGAATAAGGCAGCTGTCCAGACGTAGGAAAAAAAAAATACTTATCTATTGCCTAGAAAATTTCCAATTTGAGTTGTTATTGAAAAAAATGAGGGAAAATTGAGTTAATAATTATATGAAAAAATTGTAATAAAGAAATTGAATTATTAATTATTGAGGGAATTATAAAATTAGTTGTAATTTGTTATATGTTCATCAGGAAGTATTTAGGTGACATTTTGAGATTAAAGATTTTAATTACTCATTTTTAAAGCATCAATAAAAAAAATTCAGCTTATTTCCCAGAAAAGTATACGCTCTAATTTGAAAAGAGGATGGATAGGTTTTATTGAAAGAATGTGATTGATATAATGTTGACAGAATGTAATAGAATAGTTGCTCTACATCATATAATGTTGAAAGAAAAGCAGATGAATAACAATTAAAGCAATGTATATTCCTTTAAAATATAAAATAAATTCATTTCATCTAATATTTTTTTTAAATATAATGTCTACGTTAAAAATATCCAATAGTCATATTGAAAGCAGTTTGATATATATCTGTATAAAATAGAAATATATCAACATTTTCCACTGTGCAATGATTTTTAAGACCATTGCATGACTTTGCCTCACTCTGCAAAGTTTTTACAATTTTTAATCGACCACTTCCCCTCAACTCATTGTATCAATTCATAAATTTTTGCAGATGTTATCCGCCGTTTAAGTAGGGGCTATTTCCCCCCGAATAATTTAGCACCATTTGTATCAATATCTTCCTCATATCATACAGATCATATTAATAGTAAATTCTGATCGGTGCAAAGGTGGAGCCTTCAGATGCTTAGCATAAACGTCACATGTTTTCAAATCAGAATTGTATCATTTCTATTTTTCTTATGAATATCACTGGAGGGCGAAACACCACACGCAGGCACACAGTTGGGCTCTTTCCGAAAATCGGAATCCGGTGGAACGGATAAAATCGGACGGCAACAGCAGATGGCGACGTACCAAAATTGGAATCGGGATTGCTGGGCTGTGTGGAAGGCAACCGAAATGAAAACACAACAGCAATCCACTGGAGTTAGTCATCATCTCAGCCCAGTTGTTTTCTGTATGTTGGGGGGTATCCCCGTGTTTTGGACATGGGCAAAATAGGAACTGCCATCAGAATCATTTATCATACCTCCCCACACACCATACACCCACTGCCGGCAGCCCTCGGGCGCGTGCTATTGCGTGCCAAACCATCATTTATCAAGTTCCTCTTTAGGATCGCTGCGCCCTTTCTCTCTCTCTCTCTCTCCGCCCCTGCATGTTGCGGATGAAAAGAAAGTTTTAATTTTTAAGCGGATGAAAAAAGAATGGGAAGAAAAAAATGTAACTCGCTTTTACTTAGATAACAAATCTGTGGGAGGAGGGGCCCACGACGAGGCTTTATTTGTTGGGGATCTTGGGGTAGGAAAAAAAAGTTCTATTTTTCTGAATTTTCGAAAAAAAAAAAAAAATAGATGTGGAACATATTGCTGTTTCGTTCTCATATTGATTGGGCATTTAACAAAAATGAGTAGAACTTCTTTCATGTTATTAATCTGTTTTTCTTATACGAACATTAGAAAAATTACAATTGGTATTAAATAAGAAAACTGGTAATGTGAGTTTTCTTTTGAACAAAGAGAGGAAGAGTAATAAAATAATAACAAAAAGCATATATAAAAAATATTTTAAATATATTGCGGATAGGATAGTTTGAAATTATGGTTTTCTAATATTATCATGGATTAAATTAAACTGAACTCTTTTTAATGGTTTAAAAATATTTGTAGTTATCATACTTCACTTATATTTTCAAAAGAATGGTTATGCCTATATTTAATCAAATATATCTATATAATAATTGATATCAACAAATATTAAATTAATTAAATCTGTAGACATGTTAACATTGGCTTAATGAAATAATGAAAAACCAAATTAATTTTAACGTTGATTTCGTGAAGTCATAGATGAGGATTTTTTTTAATGTATATTTTTTAACAGTGGCTGTGTAGAATAAATAAAAAAAAAAAAAAAAACATTTAATGACAAAAATTTATAAATTTCCAAAAAAAATTTAAAAAAACTTTTTTATTTTTTTACTATTATGAAAAGATATAAAATTTAACCAAAAATTGTTTTTAAAATAAAAAAAGAAAATGGTGCAATTAAATCTGTATTTATTTTGAAGTATAGGTCAGAAGACAGAATCAAACAGTTTTCCTTCTTGTTTGTGCAGTGCATCCTTATCAAAAAAAAAAAAAAAAAAAAAAAAAAAAAAAAAAAAAAAATCCTCAATCCATTTTTAAGTGTTGGATATATTAAAAATGTACAAACTTTCAGTTTTCTACTTTATCACATAAAGTGAATAGCCTCACAGCATATAACATAACAGTAATATAAGCAATTACATATTTAATGTCTGCTTTTCGAGAGAAATTTTCGTGGATAGTGAGCTATATTCATATATCGCCAGACAGAAAACTCAAAAAACTTCAAAATACCCCTCCAACTGACACTCAAGCAGAAATAAGAAGAGTAACTTTTATATCGTATTGTTCCATAGTGGGTGGGATTACATCCGAATCATGATGCTGAAGTAAAACTTTAAAGTATTACTTTAGCATCATGTAGTAGACAACCGAGCCTCCAAAAGCTGTTTTAAGGCTTTTTAATATCTACCATGTATTATAGTCTTTCGGGAGAATTTTTTTTTATAAGTAATAGACTGTATTTATATGTTACAAGAGAGAAAAAAAGGAAAACTTCCCAATACCCACCCTGGCTACTATACATGCAAAAAGAAAAATGCAGCACCCATCTACCAATGTTCATTAGTAACTATCATCGGGACCTTCTTTTCTGAAGAGCACTATACTGCAATGATGAGTCAAAGAAGTTTCTTACTTATAATACTAAACGCTTATTTACATGTCTGTTAACAATAATCAGAGTTTAGATGTAGCTTAGGTATCAACATTGTTACCCAGTGTTAGGATACTTACGGCCGTATTCACCAAACACGGGTTAACTTGAGTGTCTATATCGGATATAACTCAACTCTAGCATGACTCGCCGATTCTTATTCATGAAGCGGGTAAATTCCCGTGTAAAACAACTTTGGAGTTAACCGAACACGGCATGTAAGACGGCTTCAGATTGGCTAGCAATCTTGCACATCAATGTCAACAAACATTTTGCTTAAGTCCGCCATTGTTTGCTGACTCGGCGCTAACACTCCGAAATCGCAGGGTTATTCTAGGGATACATATAGGCGAGTTAATCGCTGTTTTTGTCGTGGTGAATAACGTTTCATGACTTAACTCGCCCTTTACCCTGAAACCTCGTTTAACTCTGGTTGGTGAATACGGTCTTTAAGTGGTCTCAGGTTTGATTTGAATCCCTTTCAAACAATGAAAAATAGGTTTTGTACTTTCTTTTCTGTACAGGCACACCAAAGTGAAGGCTTAAGGGTTTTCCAATTTTTTTTTTTTTTTTTTGCATCAGGTGAATATGGCATAATACTTATAAAATTACTTTCTGAGTAGATAAAAGTGAATAATGCTTTAAAACAAATTTGTTTCTGATACAGTGAATCAATATCAATTTATGTGGCTTCCCTTAAGAGTTACAATGACAGGAATCAGAAATTAGTATTTAAATGCTAAATTTACATTGTCATTGGGGGAAGACATTAGTTATGAGCTTACATATATGATTATGATACGAGTGCATTTGCAGGCAGATTAAATTTTGAAAATAACTTTTTTTTACATTCTTAGATATTCATAGATTACTGATATTGAAAGGTAAATTCTTTGTCAGTAATCTATCTGTCTGTAATCTATCCTTCTGTAACCTATGTATGAGAGCATTTGCGTGGAAATTGCTAACGCATGCCTAAATATTAAGTGCCTTTACTTTATGCAAGTTGCGTTTGCTATAGAAGTATATAAATAAAGTATAACCGTGATATTATAAATTTACATTGCTAGACCATGTTCCTTGTCTATGAAGTTTTGCACACGGATGATTTGAATCTATTTCTCAACATTCATGAAGAAAACATTATAAAGACACAACCTAAACAGATTTTTATAATCATAGGGCTTGAGGATTTAATAAATGCATTAAGTTTTTCATCTTAAACTGCAAGCTATTCTGATTTTAAACAATAAATTTTCTTATTTATTTTTAAAAAAAATTTTGATAAAACTGAACACATCATACCTCAAGAATGCATTCAAGTATAAGCGGACCTTCATCATAGAAAAAAGAAGTTTGTTCTTTACCTTAAAATTTTTTGTGTGTATATCATTAAGGACTTTTTTAAATTTTCTACTTTTAAGTTATTTTTTCTAACCAGATTGAGTTTTATTTATTACGACACTATATTTATTTACTTATCAAAAATGTTATTTTTCCATGAAATAGTGAAAAGAAAAAAAAAAAAAAAACAAGCCTTAATTTGTTTCAAACAATTATTTAAGCATTTGTATTTTTGACACGACGCAGTATACAGCCTAAAGCCATTATAAGCCATTTTATCATCGACTGCGTATATATCTCTCCGGGAAAACGTTTTATAGACAATGATCCGTATTCACAAGTCGCAAAAACTAACCCATGAGAAGCAGAAGGCAGAAACTCAACTTCCATCTTCCGTTGTTCAACAGGCTGGGATAAAACCAAAACTTTGTACTTATAAATTAATCTAGAGAATTTCTTTTCTAATATTCTATAAAAATGATATTGCTTTGCTTTATTTGTAATAATTCAGTGGTAGGATTACATCCTTTGGAAGTGAATATTCCGGGTTCATTTCAAGATATTGTTGATCAAAAAAGACGGATGCTGCATTTATAATCTTTGCACATGCTTTTGAATTCGGGTAGATCCTTGAAAGGTTTCAATTATTTCTATTGAACTTACATGATTACGGATCATTATCCATGAAAAAGTACTTATAAAAGACAAATCGTATGACAAAGGTTCATAAATCAAAAAACCAAATATCCTGCTTCATTTATTTTAAAGTATATAGTGATGAATTTGAATAATATATACTCACCAGGCCCGATTACTGGGCTTTTTGAAGTTTAAATTGGCTGGCTTGATCCTGATCCCTGTTAAATATTGAAAAAACAAAAGATAGTTTTTTTTTTTTTTTTTTTTGTGTGTGTTCCTGTTTATACATCTATTGGTGCAGTTGCTTGGAAAATTTTTATGAGTCTTTTTCCTAGTGACACAACGAACAATAAATGAAAAGTGTTTTCGGAAGGCATTAACATTTCAGAGTCAATAGGTGTTAAAAAAATTTTCACATGGTCTTCAGTATTTAGGTTGCTTTCTACGGGGTATAGAATTTTATGACATATGATAATAATAAGAAGTATCCTATAATACAATAACATTGCACTCCATACGCTACAGGTTTTATCTTAGTATACTCTTTCATATTGTAACTAGTTAAGCACATTTGTTTGTTTCTACATAACATTAAGTTTTATTTCTAAGCAAAATAGGAGCTTAGACTCGATGAATATATTCATAAAATTTGGATGTACCTTTTTTCTATCATTTGTTTCGTTGACAACTGGTGGTTATCGTTCTGGCTTTTGTTTCAACACTATGTGGGTTTGAAACCCAGCTCGGGAAAGGATTTTTATAGTAGTCTGAAAACTACTTTAAGCTATAGTTCCCGCTCTAATTGTCCATCGAGTGACAAAAAATTTCTATTGAGTGGCAAATGAAATTTGCGTATAACGATAAAATGTTTTTGTTTATTTTGTTCTTGCTACTCTTTTAAAAATATTTTCTTAAATGTATCAAGAAAAAAATTTCATGAAGGATGTTGATTTTAAAAATTTTCAAAAAGTTTCAACAAATTTCTAAAAATATATTAATAAAAAAAAAGAAAACTTTTCTCTCTTTTGGTTTCTTTAATATTTTTGAAAACTTCAAAATAACATTTTTTTAACTGCTTACTGTTTAAATAGATTGCACATAACATTACCAAAGCTTAAGAATCCATAAATGAATCTAATGATATATAATGTCCTAAATATTGTAAATTACATATAAAAGTATCATATATTTTAATCATTTTTATAATTTTCTACTGAAATCTAGTCATATAAATGTGGGTTGTTTCTATATTCAAATACTTTTATCAAATTTCCGGTTTTCGCTTTACTTATTATAGAAATTTTTTTTTAATTTTATTTCTTTTTATAAATTACTGTAGTCATCTTTTATCTATAAATAACAAGATATTTTTAAATTTTTTTTTCATGTTATATCTCATTTTATGTTACCTTAGTTATCTTTATTTTTTATTTTAAGAGAAATACTCATATAAAATTATTTTGCTGTGTATATATGTATATATATATAACTAAATTAAGAACACAAGAGTAGCAAAAATATCTCAGCAGTTTTTCTAAATCACTTAGCACAATTTAGTTTCCAAACAAATAGATCCATTAACGAAAATAAATATTTACTTTCAATAAAAATCTTGCATTATAAATAAAATATTCAAAGAAATTGAGCAAAACTAGAACTTCTATGAATTTCTCCGGCTATGATACAAAACATTGTTTCCCTAAGCTATCAGATTCCGAGAAAAAGTAAATGCTTAAGAAAGAAAAAAAAATTCGCCCTCAATTTCTTTTAATGAGTTCTAACGTTACACCCTCTGGGCTCTTTAGAAAAATGGTCATGTGATTTTTATTTCATTACCTCCTCCAATAATGAAGACAACATGTGTTTTACGTGAGGCAACACGTGGTCTTTGCTATAAATTCAATTATATTTCAAATGGTCCACCGAAACCTGCAGAACATTAATCAAGTTGCATGATAAGAATGATTAATGTACCAAATATTGTTCTCGCGATGTTAACTTGTGTCTTCCTGTGTGTAAAGTTTCCTTTCGACGGCTGCCTTGATTTTCTCATTCAAATTGATTTTCAGTTGCTCTCCTTACTCGGGATGATTATTAAAACTGAAGAATGAATTCCAAATTATAAACCATGCGCTTACTCAAAGAACTTTCACTTTTTTGTATATTATCAGAGGGAAAAGTTAGCTGTTTCAATACAAAAAATAAATAAAAAGGAAACGTTATCGATTTCAAAATAATGTAATTTACAAAAGTAAATTTTTGCTATTTACTTTTTGTTCTCAGTAATGTTTATATCTTTTCAAAAGTATTTCTATTTTATTAATTCATTAAAAGTAATACTAAATATATTTTTATCTTATATTTTGTTACATAAATGATGCTTATAATAATCATAAATTGTTATTCATTTCATATTTTCATTGAAACATTATATAAATAAATATTGTAGTTTAACTTTTCGACAATATTTAATCACATAATGTTTTAATTTTTTTTTTTTCATTTTTCAGGTAAGATTAAATACAAATCTCCTTATAAAATATATTTTATTATTTATTATATTTAAAACATATTCTATTTAATTTTATTTATTTATAAATTGTTTTAAAAATATATATTTTATATATTTCTAAGTTAGAATAGAGTTTAAAATTTTTTGTATGTTATCAGTACAAAATTAATTATTTAAATAAAAAATAAAGAGGAAAAGAAATGTTTTCAATTTTAATGCAATATAATTTACAAAAATTAACTTTTGTTATCATTTATTTTGCTCTTGATGTACATTAATATTTGTATCCTTTCGAAAGTAATTCTAATTATTTAGTTTTTAAAAGTATCACTAACTATATTTTTATTTAAATTTGCCATTATTATTAGTAAAATTTGTGCTTTGAAGGCATTAAAACATTTTATAAATTTTTATAGATTTCCTATTTTTGTTAAAGCAGGATAACCTGACTTATTAAGACCTTAACTTTCTATACATAGCATTAATTTTACTTAAAATAGAAATGTGCGATAAAGTAAAATTTATCGCATATTTTCATTTTAAGCAAAATTAATATAAATTTGATACTTAATTCTAAATCAGATTTAATAAATATTTTCCTAGTAATAAAAAGAAATAAGAAAGTATCAGTAATAAAAAGAAAATATTAATATAAATTCATTCTTTTTCTCAAATTTTTGATAAGCAATTAATGTTAATAATGTTATGTAGAATGTTATTTAATTATAATAATTGCATCAAAATTGCTTTTAAACAGAATAAATAATAGATTTTAACTATCACATGGTAGTATTAATTACATTTGAATTATTTTTTAAAAACATCTCGAGAAAATAATAGCAATATTATCTATAAAATATGCTTAATGCTATTTAACAAATTCTGTAACAAATTCTATAGTATAGTTTATTAAGGTGTAATGCAACAAGATTTGCATAAATAAACGGAATTTCATACGTAACGCCTTGTTTATCAACCTCGGCTTGTTTATATTAAAGAACTTTCTAAAAAAGAGAAGAATGAAATTTCTTGGTCTCATTTTATTTTGTCTATTTTGTAAACATATTGCCTAAAATAAATGTTGGATATTTTGAAAAATTAAATTTACTTACAATATAAAAAAATGTCAATTATTTTGTGATTCAGAAACTGAATTTTGTTTTCGAAAATTAAAATATCACTCAAATGCAATTGAAAAATAAATCATTATGATTTAAATATTCTGACTACACTCTTAAAAATATCTAACGGAATTTCCATAAAACAAAGTGAATTTCTATTTATTTACTACCTAAAACTCAATTAACTAATCTTATAAGATTAGAATTAACTCATTAAAATGTAACAGAGAATCCAATCTATCAGAATTAAACCCTTTTCATTCAATTAAATATTGAAAAAATTCTTATTTACGACAATAAACAAGTTAGACGAATCTAATACACGTCGAGTATTAAAAATCACTCGATTTTTTTTAAAAAAGATATATATTTTTTCATAAATTCCTTTCTTTAATAGTCTAATGGTTATTTTTTTCGTACATAGCATTGCGATTAATATTCCTAAATTGCCTAGGCATCCGAATCCAAAAACCACTTTACATGGAAAATTATTTGTTATTGTTAAAAACTGTTAAAGAAAGTGACCAAATTTGTGTAAGGTGTTAATTTGAACTAATTTTTTTCTTACTAATTAGATGAATTGATGTCTTAATCAATTTCAGGGAAGAATATTGTCATCTGTAATGATTATTACTTTTCATTTCAATCTATTTAAGAATTTTTACTAATCTTTTAATTAATTTTTTTTCAAATATATATTGTTATGAAGTTGATTAAAGGAAATTGAATTTATGAAGATCATTTAGCCATAAAACGTGAAAATAATATTTATTGGGGAGAAAAAAAAAGAATTCTGTTGTATACATTTGTGAAGTTTTCTTCACTTCTTTACATAATTACTTCTTACATTTAAAAATTTTATGGATTTGATGAGAAAATTCTGAATATCCATGTTTATACTTTTCGTCGGATATTTTCTGATTTCCATGCCAAAAGGTACTGCTTATCGAGCCATATCACATAAGTTGGACTCTAAAAATAAAACGGAAGATGAGAATATTTCCGAAGCAGGAGGCGGATCTAAAATAGGAGGAGAGGAATACTTTTTTTAGGAATTAAGATTTATTTTTATTTATTTATTTTACGGTTTTTGCGTATTTCACGTTGCTGTTACAATTTAATCAAATGCTCTTCAAAAATGATTCGGATCAATCAAAATAGGATTAAAAAAAAATTCTCATGTTCGGACTCTGTTTCTATATATTTTATTTAATTGAAAATTTTTCTGCTAAAACGTTTTGGAAGTAATAAGTTGAAGAATTAATAGATTAACTCTCTGACTGGCGTAAAAAAGTATAACATGAGAATTCCGAAGCACGTGAGCAACGGATGTTTAAATGTATGATGTAATTATGTAGATAATTTATATAAATAAGAAACTTCATCACATCACAAGGGTACAGAAAATACTATAAAATAAAAAAAATAAAAAATAAAAAAAACAATTTAAAAAGAATATTGAACAATGAAAAAATGGTAGAAAACATTTTAAAAAGAGCAAACCAAATTATAAGTCCATAATTGTTGATAGTTCATGAGAGTTCTTGCTTCCCAATAAAGTTTGATGATGTCACCATTTTCCTGAGATCCTTTATTTAAACCCTTACACATTAGGAGATGGTCAGAATACAAGGTGCCTGTATTGCAAATTGGATATGCTTTGGAAGACAAAATTTTCATAATGTATCGATGTTCTTCTGAACAGTCATACCCTGTTAGGAGTCTAAAATTTGCCACTGCTTCGTTTCTTGGTATGTCACCAAAAGACTTCCACTTATCTTGTATGTTTATTCATGATTTTTTCTTTTGATAAAGTAGTCGAATTACGGTAATTTATTTCCTTGTATTTTTCAATCACATTTTTTAAGTCTGATGCTATGGTTGCTATTTCTTGGGTCATAGTGATTCTATTTTTTGCTAGACAGTCCGCATTACCTGTTATACCAATGTGCATCAAGGAAATAATGTACTATGTCAGTGTAACTAAAATGCAACACACACAATTGATACTTCTAGTTTTGTCTATATTCTTAAATCCACTGTACAAATTGCAATTGCACCAATCTTTCTCACTACAATAAAATGTGGAGGTTTTGAAAAATAGAGGCAATGTGGGTACAAATATTCATTCTCATATTTAAGATAAATGATATTCGTAAGTAAGTAACATTTTCATAAAAGTCAATCTCTTATAATACAAGCTAGGATAATGAATATTAATTGCAAATAAAATTTTTAATAAGTAATAATAAATAATATCTTGTCATAGTTTAAAGTTTGTGAAATATTTTTTTAATGTCTTGTTTGTAATATATAAGGCGCGGTAATTATGAAAAGGAACCATTATTTCAAAATCATGATAAATATAAGTATACATCTGAGAATCATTTTCAATTATGAAATCTAATCAATAATAATTTTCATATTAAAATTTTAACTATAATTCCATTGTATGATTGTCTATGTATTTTTAAAAATCTGTTTTTAGTTTTTAACTTTTATTTAATGTCTGATATATTAATGTCAAAATTTGAAAAGTAACTAAGAACATTGGAAAGTCTTAAAAATTTATTTCTTAAATGAAGTTTTCATCCCAACTCGTTAAGATAATAAAGGGATTCATAATTAAAAATTATCAGGAAACTATTTGGAAATTTTTATAATACACATTTAATATTAGCCAACATCTTCAATGAACTTTTAAAGTAGTATATTTAGAAAAAAAATCATAATGATTGCATATTATCTAAATTTCTTGTTTTGAATAAAATGAAAAATATCAATGTTATTAATGGTTTTCTTTCTTTAAACTTTGATTGTATTTTTAAATAACTGAGACTTTTTTTAGTATTTATGTTTGGCAATATCCTTCGTTAATAGATACTAGAACAACAAAAATGCTATTCAATGCAATCGTATTAAATTAATTTATTTAAAAAGAAAGAGAGAAAAATCTCAGGAAACATAGTAAACAATTTTTTCTTGTACGAAATATTTTTCTCATACCAATAGACTTTTTTACTCCCGCCTTAAAGGGAAACAAATGCCCAAGATGAAACCGCAATAGATGAAAAAAGTTCAAAGTATTTCAATGTTGATGTGCCAAGATTCTAGGTCCTAGAACTCTCTGTTCTAGGAAAAATACTAGTGAGCTGGGTTCACGGATCTTTAATTAGGGAGGTTCTCTCTGCAATGATGGATGAGGGATCGGTTGGCCTCGATAACGTCTGTTCTAACAGCACAGAGCAGTGGCCAAAGAAATTTTTCTGCCGTTCACCCTCTTTGCCGAATAATGGCCTTTTCCGACAGTGAGAAATACTTTTAGTAAACTTTTTTTTAATTGTTATCTACTAGTATATTTATTTTTATTATTTTATGTTTGTAGGTCAAGCTAGTGTTAAAGCATTTTCCCCAAGAATTTTCTGATGTAAAACACAGATATACTAAATAGATCTAAAAAATTGTAGATAAATTTAGCTAATATTATAAATAAACCGAACTACAAAATAGATTATTATAAATAAACGACGATTCTTCAGTTTGATTATTCAATGTTTATAGAGCAAAGTTAATTTATTTAACTAATATTTTAAAGACAAATCCATAAATAAATTCCTATTTAAGATTTTTTTCTAAATGTTTATCTTTCTCAAAAATAAATACATAATATAAAAAGTAAACAAATTTTTGAAGAATCTTGCATTTTATGGATATTTTTATTGCAATAAAAGAAGTTGAGTACTTAAAAATCTCAATTCTATTTCTAAATTAAATATACAATTAATTTCTCTTTCCCTAAAATAAATAAAGGTTTATTTCATTCTCAAAGTGTTCATTTTTATATGAATTATTAATAGACTTTGTTTTCTGAATCAATTTAGTATTAGCAAACATCTGACATTTCCACACATATTAAATTTAAATTTTAATGGAGATTTCTGGTGGAATAACAAATAAACAACTTTTAAATTACTCTATTTTTACTTATTTTTTCTTTCTCTAAACCTAATTATAACTAAAAATATTCTGTACGTTACCTTTTAAATTTTCTGGAAAAAATTTGTAGTTGTTTTTGTAAGAACATTTTTCCTTGTGACCATTTTCTGAGTCACTATTTCATTAACAAAGTTAAATGAACCTTATTCATTTTTTGAAATCCAAATTGAAATATAAATAAATAATTATTTTTTAAATTTTATAAAATTCCAATCTTTTAAATAAAAATAATAATAAAAATATATTACCTTTAATTCCAGCAATTTCTTTATTTTAAAACAAAAATAGAAAACTAAATGAATTTTTTATGTTAAATCAATTTTGCAAGAAATTTTAATTAAATTATAAATATTTTATTAAAAAGGTAGAATACCATAGAATTTACTGCAATTATGTTAAATAAAAATTTAAAAAAATGTATATGTATTTTGATTCAAACAATCATTTAGACAAAACATTTTTTCTGTTTTATATGTGATATAAATTTTACTTCTGAATTATCTTAGATACTCATACGAGAATTTGCTTGATAAACTTTGGAAAAAGCACAATTTTATATACATAAGAAATTTCTATCTGATTTCATCGCATATCATACTCAAGTAAAATGCCACACGACCCAACTGATAACGATGCTAAAAATTTTTATAATTTTGTTACCTGTGTTTACATTTACTGCAATTAAATGAATTTAATTTTAAAAAATTCTCTAATTTGTTGTACTGTCATAGAAGTTAGAAAAAAATTTAAACTGTTACTTTATTTTTAGTTTTGTAAAATTAAATCAGAAAATATTCCTTATTACTTGGATTTTTAAGTTTCACTTAAGTTTTAGCTTAAGTTTTTTTGTAAAGTTTTAAAGGTTTATATAAGTACCATCGATACTGGATAAATAACAGGGTAAATAAATTTTGGATTTGATATGAAAAGAAACCATTTACTCATAACATTTAATGTTTTATTTTTGTGATTTCAAATTGGTATTTATTTTTTTAAATTATGCATGCAAATTAATTTAAATGAGAAATTTTACTTTTAATGAGGTAATTTTTGTTTTCAATGACTGGAAGAAAAATGAAAATTTGGCTTCTGATCAACCCTTTCATGAAGTTATAAACATTATCATCCATCGAATATTTCTTTCGGCCGTTGTCAAAAGCGGCGGGGCAGAACCTTCATTTATTTATTTTATTTTTCCTTCAGATCGAGTTGCCTGAAGTCAAGACAATCCAGTTTTTCCATTTACGCTCCACGGAAAACGATATACTCCTGGGATCTGGCATCACGTTGTCAAGAGAAATTCTCCCCGACCACTCACTCTTCGCGCCCTTATCCCGGACATAAAGAGGAGACGCCCCTCACCACTCTTAGAACAAGCAACAAAAAAGTTATATGGCCGAAAAAAAAGGGAAAAGAAAAAAAAAAGTGTAAGTAAAATATGATAAAAAAAATGGGATATCCCAAGACTGAATCTTCGCGGTCACAGTCAGTATAGATGGCAGTGCATTTATCACCTCAAAGATCCTAAAAACTAAGAGGGCGCTTCAACTAAGATCATGTCAATAAAGAAAGATCCGAAAACAGTTCTGACTGCATCTTTCTGCCTTGACTTTATTTTCTTTCTTGTTTTTTTCTAAGTATTTTAGAAAGTTAAGACATAAACTGTATTATTTAATGACATTTTTAGGGGTACATATTTTAAAGCAGTCTGATTGTTGGAACACTAATACAAATATTTATTTTATTGTTACAAAGAATGTTATAAGTCTCTTTTGCGAAAAAAGAGAAAAATTTATTATTACTTGTTGCTATACATTTTTTTCGTTTAATTAATAAATGAGATAAATCTTTCTGATTTTACTGTAAGGATTTTTGATGCATGAGGACTTGATTTTGATATAGCTGGTGCAGCATTAGGTAATTCGGATATTCATTGTTTTAAGCAATGATATAAAGTACTATTTTTGTTGTAACATAAAGTTAGGTTATTTTGTACCAAATCATCAGAATTTTTCCTAAAATGATAAAATTAATTATTTAATAACAACTTATTCCTAAGGTACTTTCTTAAATAGGAAAAGACGAAATTGTGTTTAAGCAACTTAAATGGTAGAACAAATAGATAATATTGTCTGTGTGTAGACCTGCGAATATCATGGAAGACTAACTTCTGTTCCTCACATAAATATCTATCCTTCAGTTCAATGTTCATGTTATCAATTCCTCATCGGGCGCGGATGTTTGTAATCGTTCGGAATCCACATTAAACAATAGACCCCGGGCGAATAAGGTTTTGCGTCCAAAAAGTATCCATGGAATGATAAACAACAATCGGTGGAATGATAAACAACAAAGCCTATGTGAACAACAATAGGTGATCTTTCTTCGCTATATAAGAAATTTTTTACTGAGATATTCATTGCTAAGGATAAATCTAAAAGGATAACCTCTTTAAGGATATATAATCAAACTAAGATTTCAATAAAAATTAACAGGAAAAAATTTCGATGAAGATTAAAAAAGTAATTAGTATAAGGACTATAGTAACTCACAGTATGGCACAAACCTCGACCGTAGACTAATAAAGAAATTTTGTCTTTATTGTATCAAATAAAGATAGTTAAGAGGAGATAATCAACGCATCGTAAATGTTGGTAGGATCAAATATATCTCCGTTAGTGTGATTGATCAAGCCTTCAGCTCAACAGCTCGTGAATTCGATAAGCTAAGATGTTTATATTGATTCGAGACCCACTTTAAACTGAAATTCCCATTCTAATTAATCCTTGTGTAAAAAATTATCTTTGAGCTATAACTTGGCTGCCAACTAGTGTTGATGTAAAACGGTGGCTCAAACAAAAACTTAATTGATTTTGCCAGTAGCCATGGTGAAAATTTAAGTGATTTTATATGTATACGTATGTGTGTTTACTTATAAACACCAAAATTTATTTATTCGAGTTGTAGGATTTTTAAAGTTATGCAATATATTGTATCCAATTTTTAAGTAGTTTTTAGAGTATTTATATTAACTCTACGTAATAGATAATCAAACAGTTAATGTCTGTTAATTGAGTTTATATCACGTAGTGTCTTTTCGTAAAAAGATAACGATTCTTAATATATATATCAAGTGAAGAAACCTGAAAAGTTACCAATTATTCATTGCGACTGGAGAAAATTCATGAAAAAACATCCGATTTTCAATAGTGGGTGGTTCGAGTGTAATTTCCTTTCACTTTGTTGAGCTCAGTTTAACAATAAGTCATGGTGAATTTTTATGGTGCATTTCTAACAGTTTATGGAGATATGAAATTATTTTAGAAGCAAATGGAGAAAAATAAAATCACAAATAAATATTAATATGTAAAAAAACTACCGCCCTTACATATTGATATCTTTAACTCACATTGTAATTCACTTCTCAATTGCATTAAAATTAGAGATCGTTTTGCTTATACATCATTTGAGGATCTAACTTTTGAGTAACAAGCTCGAACATTTCCTATTTCTTTTTATTTCTCTGATTTCCTGATTTTCTTATCATCAAATATGATCCCAATCCCATGGTTCTATAATGTTACAGTATTAAAATTATTCTACCTTTAAAATACAATAAGTATGCATAAAAATGTACAAGCACTGAACAGTATACATAAAACATTTTCTTTATAATAAACAATTCATACAGCATTTTTTTCTTTTTTTTTCTTGGAAACGCATATGAAAATATGAAATTTGACTGACTCATTTTCATCACACATGATTATCACAAATTTTCTTTGTAATAATTAACTTTTTCTAATATTTATTGAATTAATTTTTAAAATATTTGTGTTGAATTTTTTGATATTCATTGTTATTAGTATTTATATCAATAAATTCATTATATCAAAAATATCATTTATATCAAAAATAGTTATAGTATTTTATCAATAAATTCAATTGAGACAAAAATAAACGAATACTTATGAAAAAGGAACAAACACACACATATATATATATTCTTTTTAGACTAAAAAATATTATACAATAGAAAATTGTAGTAATTCAACACAAATACCACTTTTTTGTTTCGTTTATATTTCTTCGTTTTACTTCTAATAGATGTGATGTTATTTATTTTTAAAAATGGATTTTTTGACTTCTTTATCTGAAGTCCGTCACGCATGGCTCAATTTTAGCATAGGCTTTGTCAAACTTGCAGAAGAATCAAACACATGTGATTCAATTACTGTTGTTGGATGTAGTTCAAATGAGCTTTGATGCACTTCCCAGAATCTGACAACTGACCGTAAATAATCGGAATCTTCCATTTGTCTTCTGTATTTCTGCCTCAGAAGATAATGGAAAGTATTGAAAAGGAAAATAAATTTTTGCTGATAAGCATAATTGCAATAAAAAAACCAAACTGCGATTGGAACATATATTAAATATGTTTCATATATATATATATATATATATATATATTCTTAAAGTTGACAGAATCACATTCCCAATAATACTGTAAAAATGACTTCACTGCAAAGAAATCCAGAATATCAAATTTTAAATTACGAATCAATGGTTGTCTTAAATATAAATATCAAATCTTACAAGCAAAATATAAATAAGTGTGTTTAAGTATGATAATTATTTAATGTCGAACGTGTTCGCTAAATGTGCCATCTTCACTGAGTCCAGTTTAAATTATTTTGCACGACTGGTTAAATGAAATTGATAGTTTATGCCTCACTTTACAATATGCTTGATTTAGATTAGATTTTACTAGAATAAAATGTGTTTATTTAGATTTTTGATATCCCACTTATTGTGAATTGAAAAGACAAAACGTCGAATTGCTGTTTTTGTGAAAATGATATTTGGTATCACGAAATGAAGTTTCCCATAATAGTTAGCTAAAATTGAATCAACTATAGTGTACAGTGTTTGACAACTCTTTTCAGTTATGAAATTGTTAAATAATGAAATCAAGACTTTTCATCCCTATTTCTATGTATTTTCGAGTAGTGACATATTGAGAAAGACGAAAACGTATTCAGTGAACAAGGTCGAAATTAATACACTCTCGAAAATCGGAAAAAGAGTAAACATTATTATTATACTATGGAAATGTAGGGTGAATGATAATTTTATGCCGCAAATATTTTTACTCCCAATAGGAACATTTGATGGCTATTTTAAAAACAGAAAAAGAACCATATATGAGTCTTTCTTGAAGCGTAAAGAGTTTAAAATAGGGAAGTTACATAGATTAAATCAATTACAACGCGTCATAATAAACTTTATTCTGAATGCAAGAAAGCGTCAATTACGTTTTAAATTAATTACAAACCCTAAATTTAAAATTTCGAAAAAAACAATGTTTTTAAGACAGCCAGAGACGAATATCCCAATGTAAGTTTAACTCTATATTTCATCCAACCATTCTCAAATCAAACCCGGGCAAAATTTTAGCGATCAAATAAGATAAGAAATTTATTTATATTTTTGAAACTACGCTTCGTGTTTCGAGTAATATTATGAATTCTTGAGTAGTTGTTAAATTGTTGATTACTAGTAATCTTGTTAACTATTGATTTTTTTTTTTTTTTTTTTTTTGGTAATTTAGTTATTTCGTAAACATTGAATTGTTAGACACTTTACAGGTAATGCATTTTATAAATTCACCAATAAAACTGATATAAAAACAATTAGCTAATAGATGTGATAACTAATCAGTAGATGCAGTCAGCAAAATTGGATTTATCTTCCACAGAAATTGCAAATTTTGCTTAAAAACAAAAATATCGTTAGTTATTTAGTAAATTGTATATAAATGTTTATAAAAGACATAACAAATTTGTATTCTTTTTTAAGTTTTATTGTTAATTGAAACACCTTGAGAACACTAGTTTTTACATTTTATAAATAAAATAAAATAATGTAAGGAATTAATATTAATTAAAATCATATATCATTGTGTGTGCCCTTGATTACAATTTCAGTCTAGTTTTTTAGTCTTAAATGCTTCATTTTCAATTAATATTTATACACCAGATGCTGTCCATTTCAAAAACAACAACCTAAAGAAGCAATAAGGTGGTAGAATAGTTTCTATTGTGAAAGACGAATTATAATTTCTTTTTCATAAGTTTGTATTCGCTGTGAAGGAGACTAGACTTTGCCAAAAAGGAGCAACAAAAGCTGGGAAGAAACAATTTATAATGAATGTTAGTTAAATGAACTTGTAATGAATAATGTACTTATAATTCATAAGGAATAATGAAACGTACATTCATAACTTATAATGGATAAGTTTGAAGTACATATTTTGTTTCGAAAGTAAATTAATATGAATGTGGGAGGAGAATTATGTTCTCTACATAATGAATCAGCATAAAAATTGAACTTTAACGAGTGACATTTCTATTTAGAATTAATAAAAATATCTATAATGATTTTCAGAGAATCGTGACTTATGCAATATTATCAAATAGATGTTATTTATAAAAATAAAGTGACTTGATTCAGCAGTGATACTGCAATAATATTTTAATACATAGCAAAGATTTAAAATATTAATAATAGGAAAGCTGTACTTTTTTAAAACGTTATGGGTTTTTTTTTTTTTTTTTTTTTTTTTTTTTTTTTTATTTATTTTGCTTTCTAATAAATTGGCCCATTTTTGTAAACAGTTCAATACATATTTGGTGTTTGTATTTTATATTAATTTAAATTCATTCTTAAAATAAATAACTCATTAGTATAATTGCAATGAAATAATTTTTAAATCAATTCCCATTTTTGACTCGCGTGTTAAATAGAAAATTGCTTACTAAAAATATTCGGATTAGGGGAAAAATGTTTTCTGTATATTTCATTTCAAAAACATGACGAATTTATAAAAAAATTTAAAAAGTAAATTTTTAAAATTATTATTATTATTATTGTATTATTTAAATTGAATTTTTTTTTTAGTAATATATTCTAGTTTTTATAATAAGAACAAATATCATTCTACAATCAATACTCATTGTCCGATCAAATCACAGCAGTTTAACATGTTTTAATTTAGCAGGACAGGAAAATATTTTTTAAGGGAATTCGAAAGTCTCTCTTGCCAATGTAGCGTGTCAAACGTTTTTGAAATAGAAAATTAAAAATAAAAAATCCAATTTAAATCTGTTGAACGAGGTTTAATCTCCCGCTATCACAAAGTGGCCTTATAATGAGTATGTGTAGCGGAATTGATTAAATGTGACAGCGGACAATATATCATCTCCTATTACAAGAAAAAAATGGCTATGCATTAATGAGGGAACGCCAACGCCAGATAATGTCGCCAAGGCAAAGAAATTTTCCGCCATTAAAATAGCATTGATATTTAACACTGAAAAATAAAAATAATTTGAAACTTGTTGTTATCAATGATTTATAAGGATGTCCGCGGATCTAATAAATGATGTATTAGTCACGTGATCTATCGATTTATAATTCAGTGGTCTATTGTTTGCTGATGCTTTGGGAATAAAATGTGCGTGCTTTATTTTGTATATACAAGAGGATTATGCATAATCACCTTTTATATACATATACGCTTACATATGTATATGCCTATTATTTACTATAACATTGTTGAGACTTTTTTTATTAATTTTTTAATGAACTTGCTTTTTAATTATTAAACAATTAGTTGACAATATGATATATTTTTAAATAAATTATCCAGATATTCTAACTAATACATGCAATAGCAGATTGTTCTCTTATATTTCCCTAAAGTTTATTTATTTTTAAATAATAATTGTATTTTTTTATCAAATGACTAGATTATAATTAATTAAAATACATTTATATTTACTATGGATGCTAAAAAATATTTAATATCAAAAATTATAAAAAAAACTGCTTTTGCTTTCATTTATAATTTGTTTTATTTAATCCTAACTTAAGAAATCATTGATTTTTTTAAACCAAAACTTTAACAGTATACATTTATTGTATCTAGTATGAAAATTGTTAAAAATATGTTAATTGAAAAATGTTTGAATTAAGATTAGCTCGAGAATTTTTATAAGCTTAGTTTTTTTAGGAGAAATACTAAATTCTATATAATTTCACATTTCTTATTAAGGGCCCCACACAGTGTTACTTACAAATAATACTCAAGCTTGGTAATTTTTAAAAAATATTTTCTTTTAATAGTAAATAGCCGTAATGTGACAATTTTTTAATTGAAATATATTTACTTTATATTTTGACTTTAATAAACTTTAAAAATAATTGTAATAGGGTTATTGTAATTTAATTATTGTATATAAAATTTGTATTCTAGATTTTATTTGTGCATATTTATAATATTAAACGAATATATTCAATATTATAAATATGCACAAAATATTCTTAGATTTTTTAAAAATTTCGATATATTCAATAAATTTTTTAAAGATTCGAACTGTAAAAAACTTCTAAAAAACTGTAAAGATCATTGAAGTTATTGCAAAAAATAGATATTTTAACATTAATATCATCTGTCAGATTCTCACTATACAACCGAAATTTAATGGACCTTAAAGACATTTATTTAAAAAACTTACAGAGATTTAACACTCTGAAATAAAATAATTATATAGAAATAAAATTGTAAAAATGTCATTTTAGTTTTAATATTTATTTCTACCGCTTTACAGTCTTTCAATCCTGTTACTTGAATTAAATAATCACCATTTTCGTAACACATTAATATTTATGACAAATATCATTTTAGTAACACGCCGGTAATTGTTTATATTTCCTGCTTCCTGATGAATAAGATAAAAAAAATTTTTTCAGAATTTATGATACTGTAAATTGGTTATTTTATATGTATATTAAAAAGGAAATTCTTACATTACTCTACTATTTGTGTTTATTCAATATTTATGAGTAGTATAGAATAATCGACAACATTAAAAAAAATTATCTAGAACTTTTTGAGCACACAAAATATACACCTTTCTATCCAATAGACGCAAAATTTTTAAATTTTTTTATTCTTATCTGATTTAATCCTGTGCTGCTTATTTTATTTGAAATGAAGAAAATCGTCCTTAACTTTAAATTACATATATAAGAGTAAATTTTATCACTCGTATAAGCAATAAATATATCTATTGAATTTGATGAATACGATAGTTAATTATTTTTCTTTTTATTCAATCATGTGTTACACTTTTGTAAATAAATTAATCTATCATAGATTTCTCGTTTTTTTACAAAGAAAATTGCTTGATTTCTGGTGCTTATTAATTAATCTTATCAAATGAAACATCATAATTGTAATTAGTATGCTATTTGAAGAGAAAAACTCTCTCTTAAAAAATTAATTATTTTCTTTTTAAATTCTAATTGTTGGTATTATGATAACGACATAATATTTAACAACTACTATTCGTTATGTGTTGCTTCAATTACAAGTAAACATTAACTATTTAATTATGATAATATTTAATATTTATTTTCGTTTGTATAGAGGTTTAATTAGAGTGTTTGTATTAAATATATGAGTCAAATACTTTAATGTATCTTTAATATATTATTAAATTTCTTTTTAAGTCACGGAAACCAGGTATAAAAAATATTTGACATTTTAAGATCATTTAATATTTTCACATTTGTATTATAATAAATATATTAACTTTAATTAAATACAATGATAGGTAAAAAAATGTTTTATTATAAAATACTGTTGTAGATCTAAACCCAATATTTAAAAGAGCAAATTTTGAATTTGATTATATTAAAATATACAAAATATATTAATTAAAATTTTTAATAGGAGATTTATTTGTTCAGATTAATTTTAATATATATAAGAGATGCAGTCAGATTTATACCTATGAATATATAATTTAATTAAATTATTTTAGTTGTAATTTTGTAAAATAATAATAAATTAAATTTTAAAAAATTTTACTTTAAAATGAACTAGATTTCAAAATTTAAAATGTCGAAAAATTATAAATATAATAGTTAGAATTTCTCTATATTTAGAATTCTATAGTTGGAATTTTAAATTTCATATTATGTTAATAAAAGTAAATTTTATATGGTATTTTCAACCTATGCAAAATTTCCGTGATAGTAGAAATTAATTATGTCAGAAAATATTAATTTTTGACATATTTAATTTATAAACAAAATTTAAATAAATGATTTCAATAAAAAATTAAATTATGAAATATTTCATTTAATTAAAGAAAAAGACAATATATCATAAAAATAATTTTAGACTTTTAAAAATAATAATTTAAGAAATCTATTATTTATACAATTATTAGTGTCTTACAAATACTTATTTTAATTTACACTTATTAAAATACACTTATTTTAACACTATAAATTTAAAATCTAATTGATAAATTCCCATTCTCAACCCTAGATGTCGCTGCTATCCTGACTGTTTACGTTTGACAACTCCTTCTCAAAGCTGATTGTGGGCTGGCCTTCTACCATGTCACGTCCTACCTTTCCGTCAAGGCTCTGTTTAGCCAATGACAAATCGTCTCAGGTGAAGTATTTCTGTTCTATACTTTATTTATTTAAAAAGACAGCTGGTATTTACAAATCTATCTTTTGAATTCTATTGTGATTAGTTAGATTTTATTGAAATAAACCAAGAATAAATAAATATACGAGATGACTTAATTAATTTCTGAAATAAATAAAAGGGAAGAAAACATAAACAAATCTAATCCTGTATCTGTCTTCTAGGGAATTATGAAATGATAAATGATGCTAGTATCGCCATCTATGAGAGATTATATAAACTATATTTTATTGTTTTTTTTTTAGGTTTAATTTTGTAATTTATGTTACTCAAATTTCTTATTTAATATTACCATGAATTTGAACGAATAAATAAGAAATATTAGATATTATTTTACAATGACTTTTTAGGTAATAAATTATACAATCACTCAAAAACGCATATATAGTAAAAATTTTACTTTTCTTAAATATAAAAATGTGTTTTGTGTTTTTAAATAAATTTTTTTATAATAAAACCACATAAATTAATAATTTTATGAGGATTTTCCAATGTATTAAATATTGGAATAATATTTTAGATAACGCTTAGGAATTAAGGATTGATTACTAATTATTTTAATTAATAATAAAATCTTTAAATCTCAAAATATAAAATCTTTTAAAAATCGAATTAAAATTGTAAACAAAAAATATGCTTGAACTAAAAAGCTTAAGAAATATCTTACATGTAAAATTATTATATTTTTCTAAAAAAAGTATGCAGTTTTAAACTATTTTATTTTTTATTTGCATCAGATTTATGATACTGTTATAAATAATTCATAAAATGATAATTGTGTTTGCGATCACTCTAATTAGGAGTTTGAAAATTACTGACATTTATATTAATGTTTTCAATTTTATGTGACCTTTCTGGTTATTAACTGTAAAATATAAAGATTACTTTTTATGACAACCCCCCTTCCCCATTGGATTTATATATTAACATTTGCAGAAACTATCATTTTAAAACATACATTATTTTATTTTAAAAACTAAACAAGTGACGAAAGTAAATATGGCAAAAGTTTCTTCAGATTCAACAGTGAGTATCTAGCTCAAAAGTTTTGATTTGACTTGGCAGAGATGTAGTCGAAAGGCCTTAATTCCAAAAAAAGTACATTTTATCACATAATCCCATGAAAAATCTTATGTATGTGTGATTAAAGTTAATTCATTAAATAATTTATGTGCATTTAAGTTGGGTTCCTTGGGAGCCTATTCAATCCTGAGAACATTCCATGTATTCTTAAAATAGTTTATTTTTTTATTATAAACTGTTCCAATTTACAGTTTCAAAAAATTTAGTTTCTCAATTTATTATACAAATTATAATTTTAATTCAATAATTCTAAATTTATCTCTACATTAGATAGTTTTCACTTAATTTCCTAATGAAAACATAGCATCAATTGATATAAAGCTAGGTACATTTGAATCACAGATAACTGAAGTACATGCTATAGTACTGAAAATAATATTGCTATTGTTAAGTATAGATAGTTAAGTCTGAAAGAAAACAAAAAAATAAAAAAAAAGAAAACATGCATTCTTTTTTAAAGATCTGTATTTGAAGCTTCTTCTAATAATGAAGTAAATGTATAAATATAATTAATAGGTGATCTTTGTTGTTTTTGCATGAGATTGAAATCAATAATACAATTTGAAATAAATTTGAGCATTAATGAATATCCTTACTTATAGTGGCTTTCTTTATTATGCAGTCTAAAATATATTAGAAACTGATGGAAACAAGCTATTTTAGGAAGGGAGTTGCTGAATTGGAATAGGTGAGATTTTTAAAACACTGATATTTTTAATTAAAAAATTACATGAAGAGTGCAGTACAAGAGAAAACTGGAAATCATCTTTAAAGCATTGAGTGCTATCGAAAATTTAAGTCGAAAAACTTAAGGAAACGATATTTAAACTAATAATTCTAAATTTCAAATGAAATAAAATTAGCAAAAAATACTTAAAAGAAATGTACAATTTGTAGGATAAAATTTTTTAAATTAAAAATTATAAGAAAAAAAGAAAAAGTTTTAAATTTTCGTATTACTTTAATATTTATATGTATATGATCAACTGTACATATGGATGTGCACATGTAAATTGGGCTACGTTTTAATAAACTGCAAGGTGGCTTTTCTTTCAAAACCTTTCAAATGGAAGTAAAAGATAATTTTCCACAGATGCTTATATTTCTTATATATTTAACCATTTTTTATTTAAGTAAATTGTCATGTAAAAAAGATTGTGACAATCATACACTTTGCAAAATTGCCTGCCAATGGCTGAGCGGTTCCTGACTCCTAGGCTGTTGGTCCCGAGTTCGAATCCCAGTTTGAGCATGGACGTTTCCTTCCTTTCTCTCTCTCTCTCTGTATTCTTTCGTTTTTTCTTCTGAGATAATGGATGAATATGGCCCATCCTGTAAACGGGTTTGTGGTGGTGTGACGTGGGCAATGCTACTCGCCTCCATGACTTGGTTCATAAGTGTCCACCGGGTAACGCTAAATGAGTAGCAGTTTCCAGCCTTGTTGTGGCGAAGGGTTAAACACCCAGTGCCCACCGTTAGAAAAAAAAACTTTACAAATTTAAATGTGTAGGTATTCTACCATACAGATAACAAATAAATCCTGAAATGCGCATTAAATATATAAAAAACAAATACAAAGCAAGGTTTAACAAAATGACTAAAAAAGCTTGAAGTATAATGCAATTTAATAGAAATAAAATTATATCTTAAAAGAAAAAAAAAAAAAAAGAACGCGAATATCAAATACATAAAATGAAATCAGAAATTCTCTTTCTAAATAAATTGAAACATAAGTTTCATATAGCAAATTATTTCAGATTTTAAAATGTAAAGTGTTGAAATTTTACTATTAAAAATTTAAAATGTAGTATTTTTAAAGACTTAATATGTAACTTTGGAACTATTGGATAAGATTTCTTCAAAATGCAAGTTTCTTTTAATATGTATGGCAATAGAAGTGATTTAAAGCGCTGTTTCAAAATGCGAATGAATTCATCTCCAAAATAGAGATATATAATATTCAATAATTGTATTGTGATGACATCAGTTTAAAAATTTCCGTTTGCAAGCATGGAAATATTTAGTTAATATTTTAAGCAACTTCTGCAAGTAGCATTTTCCAAAAGGGAGAGATGCAAATTTTCTCTTTTTGCATAAGTCAACCGATGGTATGGTGCCACTCACTTTAATTTCGCGTTTAATTAGAGTGTAGCCTGGATTAAGCGATAAAAGTGATAGGCGTTCAAAGGCAAAAACTTTGAAAGTCATGCCACACTCGATTCCCACTTTTGATAACCTCAAATGCCACCTTGACAAAGTTAGCCATGCACGCACACACATACATACTCCATCGTTCCCCCATCTGTCTACAATTAATCAACCCCCGGGTAGCAGAGGATCGGAGAGCCCCCAGTGGTGTTCTGGATTCGTTAAGTCCAGAGTCAGTCCGGGGCTCTCCTAAAGTCCGGACCTTCAGTTTTGTGAACAAAGAAGCGAAATATCGATTAGCATATTGTGAAACTGCCCCCCTTTTCTTCGGGCGGGCAGATTTTGAGGGTGACGAGCCCGATGGTCGTCATAGCAACGCAACCTGTCTTCAAGGGGATTTTGTCGTCTTTTACATACATCATGGCTCTAAAGGAAGAGAAAGCGTTTTATTTTAGTTTTATTGATATTTCTCGATCACAGGGTGATGTTATGAATACAGAATGAGGAACAAATACTTCAAAAGTTCCTTAAGAGGAAGTTCAACTTTCGGGGAAGTTTATAAGTTTAGGAATTAGCCTTAACCTAAATAAAATAACATGATCAATTAATTTGCATTTGATTTATTCTGGGAATAAATTCTGTCAGTGACGGATAAGTTTGTTTTCGTTGCAGCTGTGAGAAAGACAGAATCAAAGTTCAGATTTGAGAAAAATTCTCAAAGCCAACTAAGACAGTATTACAAAAAATAAATAAAACTCTTCATTTGCAAGAAATAGAAAATAATAAAATTTTCTTGAGGAAATTTCTATAACTTTTTAAATAAAAAATGTAAAAATGCAGGCTTTGAGAGATTACAGCATAAGTGTATTAAAATGATACAAAATATGAAAAATGAATAAATTGACAAGTAATGTATTTCCCGTTTGCAAAAACTTATTTTTACTTAAATGAATAATCTTGTTAAAAATAGAATAATTTTGTGGGCTGAGGGAGAGAGGAGGTGAAATGCTTTCTTTTTCTTTTTCAATATTTTTCTACAGTAAAAAGATTTTAATTCTTTAAATATTAATTCCTTATCTCCGTAATTTTTTGAAGTATTTATAAATGCTTACATTTTCCATAATATTAATTTCTGGTGCACATTTACTAATGATGAGAACTTTAACTACTTTTTAAATCATCAATGTACATTTTTAGCTAGTCTAAATTCATTGACAGCATTAAAATGTAGCAAGTTTTAATCTTGCTTAAATAATTTATAATAGTTAAAAATTACTAAATTTTAATATATA
>JAPDSC010129935.1:103008-125526 GCA_026290005.1 Latrodectus geometricus
ATATATATATATATATATATATATATATATATATATATATATAATATTATTTATTCATTTAAAATTTTGGAAAATTTCTTTGAATTTTTAATTTTTCGATTTCTAATTGATTCTAATAATTCATAGAAGAGGGCTACTTTTTTTTTTAGCTTTGTAGAAATATATTGTTTATTGGAATAGACTTTAGAAATGTTGTAGAAATTTCTGTTTAAACTTTATATAGATATCGAGAGAGTGAAACAGAGGAATTAAGCTTAAAAGTTTGTGAAATATATCACATAATTTAACAGTTGTTAACACACAATCTAAATACTTGTTAAGTTTTGTTTTTGTGTACTTATGTTTATAATAAAGTTTCAATTCACAATTCTTCTTCTTACTTTATTTATTATTATATGTATTTTTGAGAATTAATAAAATATTTCCAAGGGAAAAGATCTTAGTTTTGAGATTTTTCTAGTGAATAGGTATTTGAGGGGGGGGGGTATATTAAGTACAAATCAGAATAACATTTGAAAAGTATTTTCTAAGATAATAATTTCACCCATTCGTTGCATAATAAATTTTCACTACTTTCAAAATCCTTTTATCCATAAATTTAAAGCTAAAACCTCCCTTTCATGTGTAGTCAGATCTGTGGTAAAACAATCATTAATTTTATACAAAATTTAAAAAGCTTTAGACGTCATTCAAATACCAGAAACATTGTTAATTGTTTAATTCAGCCAAAAATAATTTGCAACTCTTGAACTCATTCAAATGATAGATAATAAGGCAGGAAAATATATGAAAACGTTTAATCTCCAATTAATTAACCTCGTAGAAATGTTTTTATACAACTTTGCAATTCTTTTAACAAATCCTGCAATTTTGATCAAACAATAATAAATACTCACCCATCATTAAATATATGGATCTAATTCTTATTTCACATATTATTATTGAACCATCAAAATGACATATTCATCAATTATATATACATAGCTTTACACCTTAAGCTATTTAGTTTCATAACAGCAATTTATTTTCTTTAATTAATGATGCCATTAATATTATTCAGCATTAGTTTTTAACATTAATGCTAACAATAACAAGTTTTTTTAACATTGACAACAGCGGAAATGTATAGTTCGAAATTTAAACTCTTACTTAAAAAATGTCATTATTTTATCTAATTCACATTTATTTCTAAAATGAATTACTAGTTATTTAATTGGTGTATTTGTTGCACAGAAATAATAATGATAAAATTGTTAGTGAAATTCTTAAAAACCCTTGTGTTATGGAATACATGGATTCTGCGCATGAATTTTAGAAAACAGAATGTGCTTTTTGACAAAAAAAAATTAGGTACAAGGAACTTCTTGGATTATAATAAAATATTTTAAGTACTTCTCTACTTCACGTATCATTAAATCTCATGCGGTTTTGATTGTCTCTGATTTGACCTCAATACAGAAAGAATGTGCCGCTATAACCATTTCCTTTTTCCGACAGTTTCAGTTGTTGAGTTAAGAAAATATTCCGTGAAATGTTTATTCATTTATTTTTGTTTTTTTCTTACTAGTCAAATAGAGTTTTCTTTTTCCGGATTTTGAATATTTCCTTCTTCTTAATCTAAATAAACAATTTTTCTATAAATTTATGAAATTCTTTATAAAGGTCAAGTTTATTTGTAAATTTATATTTTATCACATTAAGAAGAAACAAGATGAAATTTATAGGTGACTGTTTAACTGAATGAAAAAAATCCATAATGCCATGAAGAAACAAGTGTTAAAATGCTCATATAAAAGTTAAATGCACAATTTTCTGAAAATATAAATTTTCAGACTAGAAATTTATTTGTTATATATTTTTCAATTATATAACAAATAAAATTCTAGAAAGCTCACCGTGATACTTTTTTTTAAAAAAGAAAGAATAAGTGAGAAATGTATTAAAGACTCAAAATATATTAATTTTATATAAAGGCATTTTTAAAGAGCTTATTTTTGAAAATATATTTTTTATTAAAACTGGAAATATATTATCAGTCTATTAAAAAACTAAATTTAATGTATTTAATTTAGATTTTTATTGAAAAATGTTTTTACTTTTTAAGTATTAAATAAAGTATATATTTTTAGCATTCAAATTTATTTCCACAAATTATATTTAATATGAATAAAAGTTAAATAATTATCCTTTTTTTCAAAAATGCTTTATCGAACTACATTATATATATATATATATTCATCCGTTAGATATTAAAAATACAAAAACTATTGTACTGGAATTTGATATGCTTCATTTGTTTTTAAAATTTTAATATTTCTTAATAAAATAATTACATTATTGATACAAAATTAGAAGGTATTAAATTACTTAAAATTAGAAGGTATTAAAAACTGTGCTTTAATAAGTAAGAATTTATCTTCAAGTAATTTCCACTTGAGGATATTAGTTAAATGAATAATAATTGAAAAACTTTAAGAATGAAGATGCCATAGTATGTATTACTTCTATTTTTATCAATTTTAAAATGTTGCCTTTTTTATTAATGTAGTTAATAATAGCTGAAGAAAATAATCATAAATTGTAATATAGAATCATAAATGTAAAAACATCTGTAATTTTTGAAAGTATTGAGAAATTGCATTATTTCTGCTTGTTAAAAAATGATAGAAATGATTCATCTTGTTGCATTTGGTAGGTAAATTCAAAATAACTTTCAAAAACACATTACTATTAACAATTTTAAAGTGACAATAAATTTTATTATTTTGAGAATAATATTCACATCCCAACACATTTAATGTGTCACCGAATGATTTGATATAATATATAATGTATTAAAAATAATGTAATAAATAGCCAGAAATTTATTAATTATGTTATTATGATCCACAATTTTCATGCTTTATAAATTGAATTATTTAAGTAATTAAAGTGTTATATCTATTTTAAATACCAGACATATTTTTACATTATGTAATTGGTTCGTTGTTATATAAATGTCTCAATGTTTCAATAAAATAAATTTTAAGTAGTAAAAGCATTTTAAAAAATAATTTCCCGTAAAGAAAAAAGAAACTCATTACGTGTTGTATATTTTACATATTTTCTGATGAATGGCGTTATATGGCCTGTAAAATTTTAAAATCATCATTGCCAAATTATATAGTGATTGCGTTATTAAAAATAAATACATAAAATAAAAAACATTAAATAAAAATTACTCTAAATTAGAATAATTTAATTATCTAAATATTTATTTAAATCTATCTAAATATTTATCTAAATATTTATTTAGATAATCAAACAGTTTTTCAATGAAATTTGTTCATTTTTTAAAAATTAATCTATTTGTAGTTTTAATGCAGAAAAATTCAGAATGCCGTACATTAAATTTGAAATTGTCCCAGTGGGTTCTTAGAATCAACAAGTTTGAAGAATGGGATATATGTTATTTTCCAAATACCATATAAATTAAAAAGAATCATTCTCTATGAACAATGTCAAGGGAAGAATGGCTCTGTCAAGAAAGAATAGTACGTAATAGAGAATAATAAGACAAATATTATGCTATAAGGAAATTTGAAAAAATCTGATTCAGAAGATTTCAAAAGCTCCAGAATTACATCTGTTGTTGACAGGTGGTAGTACAATGCAGTTACAATGTGGACTCTACGTAGAAAAAAAGTATGGATGAAATAGTTTCTTATAAGCAACAGTTGCAATTCCATTAAAATTAAATTAAAATGTGATATAAGGCAATTTTAGTAAAATTTCGAATGTTGCTGAGCGTTTCTAAAAAATACTTGCTTAGAATATCATTTCAATAGAAATACTAAATATTGACGTAAAAAAATCCTGATTAATTTCTAAGGAATAAATTTGAGAAATTTTTTTTTGAAATAATATCAGAATCCCATGTTTGACATTTGTATATAAATTTCCGCAGTTATTATTCAACTTCAATCCAATTATTATTCCAAAGAGCAAAATTTTCTTTTGTTTAACTATTGTAGATAAATCTGTCCGGTGACACATAAATAGACAATACAGATCATTGTCTAGATATTGTTTTAAATATGAATAAATAAAAAAACCAGAGGATTTCAATAACAATATTATCTTTAAATGGTTCAATGTTTTCAAAAATCTATCTGCAATTGCTTTCATTATACAATATGTAATATGAACGTGAATTACCTGAATTCAATAACATTTATTAAAAAACATTGAAATTCCTGTTATTAAGTTCGATATGATCTAAGTAATAATAATATGATTTATATTAGATCTCATGCATTATAAAATAAATTTGATTGCGTAATTAGATGCTGCAAAATAAATTAACGAAAATTTTGCTAAAATTAAAGCAATCAGCATGAGAAACACTCTAATATCATTGTTTTATGTTTTCAACTATGGGTTAAATTAATATCGTCGGTATTATTTTTTTATTCCTGCCACAACCAAATTCAGATCATTATGATATTAGTTCTCAAAATAACCTTAGATAAATAAAATTTTAGCATAATATATCAATGTACCTTTGAATATAACATAAATTGTTAAGGAAAAATTTTTCTGTGGTACTTTGTTGAGAAATCTGACCATTCACTGTAACGAGAATTTTTGAGAGAAAGGTTAAACTTATCATGTCAAATGTGAGTCATTTCAAAAGCTGATAATTGAAGGATAATTTGTTAGCTTTTTTAGCTCACCAGATAGTGGGTTCTATCATCATCCTGGATATGGATGTTTGTAGTTGTTCTGAATCTGTATTAAATTATTGGTTCGAATTCACCATAGAGTCAAAAAAGGACCCAAGGACCCTAGGATATAACTAATCATCTGCAGTTTGTAAGCATTTATCACAGTTTCGAAAAAGGGCAAGCAAAGATTGTCACATCTACAACTGATGCCAATGATTTTTTTTTCCAATTTTGCACTCAAAGAATTCCAGTTTTAATTGATTTAAGTTTAAGGATGATGTCCATGGCATTACTTACAGAAGGTTTCATAAAAATGATGCGACTGTGAAGTGATGCGCTGTTCGAGAATATCACTCACATTACAGCGTAGAAGGGAATGTTTTAAGTGGGAAATTCAGCAGATATCCTAAATATTTGATTAAGAAGATTCATTGAATAAAAAAGAGTCTACACATGAATCCAGTTTTAGTTATTAATATGATACCACATGAGTTTTTTTTAATTGATTAGCACGTGGAATAATCATCATTCTTCAAGCATTGATGGAAAAGATTATAATGAAAAATACAATGGCAAGCAATTATAATACTTCTTAAATACAATAATAGTTCTTCTATCATAGGAATAAGGCCTCACTTTATAATTTCATTTTGGAAATAAGACTGTTTGTGAATTCTTGGAGTAATTGATTAGCATTTTTTTATCAACATCACTGTTCATCAATGATCCTCGATAGGAATTTAAGAGTAATAGAATTTCCCTCTAATCACGCAATATACAGTCGTACTTTATGGGAATGAGATCTGGAGATCTTGCTAACTAATTCAACTGAAAGATAACTTAACTTTCAAGGAAACAACGATACGTGGTATGTATTATCGTAAATTAAAATGAAACTATGGTCAACTCCATTTGTATCATTTTAACTGTCATTGACATCATTTTAAGAGTTCACTGTGGCTTAGTGATAATCGAATGCTCTTCATAAAAGATTCACTCAAGTCCTATCCCCTCTACCGTTAAACAACAAATGATGGATAATATGTCTCAAAAACTTTCATGCTTTTTATATGCATGCTTCTAAGAGAAAATGCTTGGAAGTTTTTCAGATTTACAAAGCATTAATACGACCCATAAATTGTAAGAAGTCTCCCCCCCCCCTAAAAAAACTATTTGTGGCACTCTAATTTTTTTCAATAATATTAAATCATTAGCTCATACATAGCGTCATTGAAAAGACTCATTTAAGATTAGAAAAATAGGGTTTCAGTTTTTCATTCCATTGTCTCATTTTAATTAAAATAACTTTTTCGAAAGCAAGGACTATAATGTCTGCCAAGACGATCAAAGTTCCGTGGTAATAATGAAGGAATTTTAACATTGAAAAGTAAATTGTGGGTTCTTGGTTTTCTCTGTATGAAAATGCATCGAAAAATCAATGGTTAGAATTGAATCATTGTGTTGGGATTTATAAATGACAAATATAGTTGCTCAGGGATTCATTTATTTTACATGATGCAGAGATCAATTTATTGGTCACTCCACTATAATAAATATACTCTTTCGGTCGTTGAAATAAATGGAACATTAACGCCAAGTATTCGCTTAAAATATAGCTTTCGCTTGAGGCCTTTTGAAAATTTGGAAATTGTTATTTGCTGGTAATTGCCAGAGAATAATTGAGGATTTTGTTGAAGGATAGTTTTCGTAAGAGAGTTAAGAAGTTGTAGTGCGTCTTACTTAATGACAAATATTGTTGGTCCTCATGATTTTTGGACTGACTTCGCCAGGTTTTTTTTTGAGGGAATAGTTGTCTTGAATATGCTTTTTTAAGTATGACATGATCTGGATGTTGCAAGAAGCTATGAAAATTTGTTATTGAAATTGTTCTGATTCAAGTTTTCTTACGATTCAGCACCTCATTATTCAATCTAAACATTGCTAGTTATTTATTATAGTCTTTGAATTCAAATTATTTCTGGAAAATGCATCAATAAATTTGGCAAGGTGTTCCTGTGAAAGAAATAGTGATTTTGCCATGCTTCTGACCTTACTACTTGTTTTTGTATTGGCTCTACTAAAAAATCATAATAATTACGCATTCGACATATAACTGTTGATTATTTCCCTTGAAGCAGCAACATTTTTCAATATTTTTGTAAAATTCAATGGAATATGTACACTTTCTTAATTTTATGTACCACTGTAAGTAATTACTTCATGTTACAGAATAATACCATTATGTTTCCATGTATAAACTACAAAAGTGGCTGATTACTATCGCCAACGAAACATTCAATATTTCATATAGTTAGCTTGATAATTGGAACTAAATCTAATAAAGTTTATAAAGATGTGAGGGAAAACATGTTTTATTTACTTCTTCAGATTCTTAACTATGATCACAACGGCTTCATTTGATCAATGTCTCTCAATTTTCATTGACAGACGATATAACTAACCACGTTACACATTTTTGTAAAAAATTCTGGGAAATTTTACAATGATTATTTTCCAACTTAAAAATATATTTGCTATTGTTAACTAAACATATTTGCGAATTTCCAATATAAGATAATATTTAAAACACTATAATATTGTCTGATCATTTTTTCTGTTATGTTCCTTTTACTTGTTTCATACTATTAGTTTTTCAAAATTAGATATTTAGGTCTATAAATAATTGCTCCTATTATTATTTTAGTTTTTTTAAATTAGTGTACTTCTAGAAAAAAATTCAATAATTATCTATTGAAATTTTACTAGTTTTAAATTTTTCATTAGAATAAAGGTTTTGAAAATTTTGTTTTCATTCTGAGTTTATATATATGCAGTGCCATTTGTCTATTTCCTATGGTTCACAGGAATATTTTTTATAATACATTTAATAACTAATAATGCATGCATTTCTTGAGAAACAAAAAAATTTCACAGTATTTTCCTTAATTTGGATTTGATTTTAGAATAAGATTGTTATAAATGCTATCTCTCACCTATTTTAATTATTTTCATTTTACCAAATCTTAGAGAAAATACTTCCTAAATAAATTTGTGCTACATAAAACTATTGTTAAAAAAGTTAAACATTATAATTTTCCTATTTTTGCTATAAAATTATTTAATAAGGAAGTAAAAAGTCATTACATCATTTTTATTCAAAATCAATGTATTTTTAAGAAATTTAAGTTTTTTTAATAATTTAAACTTTTATTATAAGTTGAACGTTGTTTTTCAATTCATAGATAATATCATTCTATTATTCAGAAAATGAATTACAGTTTTCAATATATCACCATGATAATAGTAAAGAAAAAACTTAGAACTTGAAAACGATAGTCAAAAAAATATTTTTAAAATATTTTACTTCTTCACATGAACACTGTTTTATTTGAGGTCTTTATCATATAATTACAATCCTTGTAGCTTATACTTTCTGTTAATTAATTATTTTTAACTGTTAGAGAAATGTATTATTTTTTGAAAATAAGTTTTGTTTATAATTAATATTTATTTATTTCACAACTTTTTTCTTTAAGCTATTAATTTTTTTGCTTTTTTTATTTTTAATTGTTTTTAAATTACTGCATTTTTATTTAAATTTTATGCCTCCCCAATTTTTTTTTTCTAACCACCGTTCTAGGCGTAATGACACAATTTAAAATCATCGGAAGGGATATTCTAATATGTCATGCTTTAAGAAAATTTTGGAATGATATGCTATTGTCTTTTTCAAGAGCATTTTTGAATCATAATTTTTGGTATGAACCATCACTTCTTTCTTAATACAATATTTTTCTCCTAATTATTTTGTCACCTTGAATTTTTTAATTTAATAATCGTTGCGAATTGCTCTAGAGTATAATTCCTAACACATTGTGTATTATCAATTTATTATATAGATTTCAGCTTATCTCAAGATATTTAATCATATGAAATGGAAACATCAAAGTCACAAGGGTTTCGATTATATATTTAGTTACTGCAAATATTAGCAAAAGATTGTTGATAAATACTTAGATAGAGTTGATAAATATTAATATTTAGATTAAACAAGTAACTTTATCCTGATAATGTTATTAAATTATATGTAAAATTATATGTTATTAAATTATATGTTTATAACAAATAATATATTATATTTTAATAAAAATATCTTGATACACATTAAAATCTGCTATTGGAACTGATTGATCACATTGTTATTAAAATAATAAATGTTTGGGGTTTTCATTAAAGCAAATTTGTGTAAAGAGAAATGAACTTCTTCTATTGAAATGTTATTTAGAATTGGGGGAAAGAAAAAAGTAATTAACATGATAGCTAAAAATCTCGTGCCTCTTGTAGATCATGTGACCAGTAGATTCAGTATTTCGAATTACTGTCTCGGATTGATATCTATCGTTTGATTATTAAAGACGACATTGGTTGTAGATCCTTTATTTAACTTGGCATTCAACGAGATTTCCTAAATGCTGGCTATTTATAAAACTTTGCTTGAATAGTCTTGAAATCGTTAAGACCACCGAGATTTATTTTGCATCGTCATGGTTCCGGAGGTATGAGGATTTAACCACATTCTGACCCTTTCGCTTACAGGTTGCATCGGAAATTTCCAGCAGACTCTGGAATCTCCCGTCCTCATCCGGCGTATCTTCCGCATGAAAGGGGTTTCAGCGAGCTGTTGCGCCCCAGCAACCTGCTGAGCTTCGCGATCTAAACTCATCGATTCGATGGGAAATGCAGGGGCTTATCGGGAGAAGAGGATGTCCAATCATTTCGTCATTAGAGCGAGACATACACAAGGCTTTCCGAAACTCTAAACAGCCAACTACCGACTCTCCAGATGTCTCTCTCTTCAACCTCCCCATCCTCCCACGGAGGTGTGGGGTGGACGGAGAGATAAGCATGAGCAAGTATGTCCGTCCTTCCGTCCACCGCGTGTGCTTACCGGGTTCCTCTTCCCAAATTAAAACGCGAAATTGGGAATCTCTCGCTTGCGCCAGAGATGGATTTCGAAGCGGAGATTACTTCGTGCAGAAGAGAAATTAGATTCTCTCTCTTCCCTGAATTTGTGCACCTCACGTGAGACGAGGAATTAGGAAGCGTTAGAGATTTGTAATTACGCTTTTCGAAAGTGTGGGGGGTTCGGGGGGTTGTTCGAAGTGGGGGAGGCTGGAGGACTTAAAGTCTGAGGACAAGGCATGTGTGTGAGAACCTCTCTCTTATGTTGAGTTCTCTCTTTGAGTGAACACGGGCGGAAATCTTCCGATGACGAAAAGTGGCTTTTAAAGTTTTGTGGACTGGAAAAATGGAGTGGTATGCGTATTTATTTCGCCAGAATAATCGAATCATGGGAGCTCGAACCCAGCAGAGGGGAAAAGAGACAGGAAGAAAAAGAGTTCATTGGCGCCTCCAGTCAAAAGTGCTGAGGGCGGAAAAAGTTGTTGAGATAGATATGCTCAGGCCACTTTCAGCTCTAATTTTAACTTTTGGAGATTATATCGGTTTCCTTTACGTAATTAGTACTTTATACAGTTGGTGGTAAAATGGATCTTGCTTACTTTTGGAACATCAGCCTGGGCTACAGGAAATTTCGTTTTGTTTTTTTTTTCTTTCAATCCATGCATTTTTAGAATGTTGAAATTGTTCCCGACGCATAGCATCCCACAGATCATGTGTGAAATTAAAATTAGTTGAAAACGTGCTCACTTAAATGAATGTGTGAAAATTAGATTTTACTTGAAATGAACTTAGAAATAACTTTTCAAATGTCTTGCAACAATAGTTTTCTGTTATTTCCCGAATGTGTGTGTGTGTGATTCATATCTACCGTAAAATTTTATAAAAGTAAATCAAAGTATGAATTTTAACTTCGGGGAATAAGAAGTTTCAAGTCCTTGAATAATAAGATTTTCCTATTAGTAAATTTCAACTAAATTTTTATTACAATTGATTATTAAACATGGCTTATGAATTTTAGTATTTTGTAATCAATTTTTTCTATTAGAAAAATTAATTTTAAAGTTAAATAAATCATTAAAAGTAAAAGTTACCATGAAATATAAGCAAATAACTAAAAAGCACATTAAGATAAAAAACAATGTTTCTTAAATTCAATCACATATGTAAAATGAATTGAATGGAAAATATTTTTATCCAAAGAAAAAATGTAAATGTATCTTGATATAAAGGATTCTATTTAATCATTCTATTAATTGCATAAAGTAATTAATGCATTTCAAACACTATTTTTTAAATTCAGATATAACATCTTATTGCTATCATGAATCACTAAATTTCGTATGAATAAAAAAAGTGTCTGGATTTTTGTGAAATATCTGTACAGTTACATTTCTTATAAATAAAATATGAGTGTAATAAGCATATGATTTAAATTAATTGTAATAAATGATTACAGATCTCTAAAAGATAAAACGAAAAATCAGTGAGGTAGCTAAATCTGTGAAAAACACTATGAAATTTCTTGATATGCAAAAATAAAGTGCTTGATTATTTTTAATGAGTGTTCTGTTATATGCTCATTTCGAATGAATGTAATAGTGTACTAAGCGATAAATATTTTAATTAAGAGCAACTTTTGAGCGCATTTAAGTTATTTGTTTTACATTACATTCCTTTTATCACATCAAAAACGAATGGAAATATCTTTGCTAAATATTTCACTGATAAATAATAATAGTAATTTACTCTGCCTGCTTACCGAGTTTTGATCCTGTTTATATAAACTGAGTTTGAGTATAAGGTCCAAATAATTAGAAAGAGATCTAAATACATTAAATGAAGCTTATTTGTTTGTTAAATTAATAAGAAAAAATATCTATATTCTCTAAATATTTAGAGTTCTCAACGTCTAGGCCACCACTGCAAAAAAGTTAAGTGGATTCTCTCTACAAGGCGTACAATTTTTGCCAAGTAAAAACAAACATGGATTTGTGGACTCGGAAAATCTCAAGCTCTTAGAGATTTTAGCAATATATTTCCTTTTTGTATTTAATGTTTTTTTGTGTTTGAGGGCTTTCTTTGTCTTTTTTTAGTGCTCTCTATGTTTAATTTGCTTACAATAAGTATGAGAATTAATGGCTAAATATCAATTTTTTAAACTATTCATTTTTTAAAAAAATATTACCAAAGGAAGAGATCTTAGTCTATCAGAGAGAAATTCTTAAAACTGCTTATGAAATTTACGTGATAAGACAGCAAAGGAGTTCAGAATTCCTTTCTGGTAAATCAAAATTTATTCGCATAAATTTGATTGCATGAATCCATATGTTCTTTATGTAGTATCTTGGATTTGATTCGTGTCTATACTAGAAATTCTGATATTTTTATGGAATGTGATGCAAGTAAAAGAATAAATAAAGCTCGACAAGACTCTAACCACAGAAAAACATTTGCATAAAAGGAAAGAAAAGTGCAATAAATTTTGCAAGTAATATATAGTCTAAATCGACTGGTTACCAGCAGCGTTCATTCGAACATTTCCATCTCGAAATATTCTCTCTTTTTAACTCTGCTCAAACTATTTTATTTATTTCTTATTATTCCTTACCATTCCCGAAATCCCGAGGAGAAATGAATATAAAAATAAAAATAGCCCCATAGTTCCTTCTCGAAATTGATTTTCACTTTTCCCGGGAAGAAAAGTAAAACCCAAAGACTGCGAGAGCGAACGTTTTTGCTTCCAAAGATGTAAATTAATGAGTTTCTTTAATGAAAAGGAGGCTTCAGCGTGGCAAACTGTTGGTAGCGAAATTAATGGTTAAAAAAAATTACAGAAGCACTTTCGATCGGGTCTGGCAGAACTGGAAGGAGAACCCCCCTTTCCGATTACTGTGATAAATAGTCAGAGGGCAGACCCTTCCTTTTATTAATTTACCGAAGAAAATGTTGAATTTCTGGGGATTTTAAATGTCCGTCCATTGATTACAGTGATTGCGGACGAGCTCAAAATAGAAAATTATTTAGCCCGGTAATGCCAACGTTTTTCCCGCGCCTTCGTTTTGTTGTTTTCGTGGTATTACCATTTTATTTTCATCAAACAGCGTAAGATCTGTGCAGATGGAAAAATTTAATCAAGTCACTGGAAAAGAAATGGGTGAGGGGCTTAGAGCGTAAAACCGCTTGTAAATTAGTTCGTCTCGAAGAATTTCTGTTTTCTTAATCTGTGTTGTGTTCTTTCTTGAGTTATTGCTCATTTCAGACCTCGAAACTAACTAATTATTTGTTTTTGCAGAATAGACAGTTAAATTACTTGATGATTGCTGGTTATCTACGGAGGATCTTTAAAGTTATTTGAATAAAAGGGAAAAAGGAAATAATGCTAGCGTTTTTCTTTTTTGATGAAAGGCAATTATTGAGCATTTCATTGCAGAGCTTTATGAGATTTTACTTGTTTGACATTATAATATATTGGTATATATCGTATTGACTTAAAGAGAAAAAAGAATATATTCTGTAAAACTATTATGAGTTTTTAAACTGGACATTTATTATTTTTAAAAAATTACTTTTTTACGAAAAAAGTATTATTGACTCAGCTAATTTAATAAATAATTAAGGATTAATATTTTTCTTATCACACTTAACTAATTAGGGCTGAATTTGAAATCAGAAATATTGAGCACATTGTATTTTATTAATCGTTTATCTTCTATTGCATTTCTGCAGTTGCATACAAAATTATTAATGAAACAATTAATGAGTCTAAAATATGAAGTAAGTTCATAAAATAGCTAAAATATAATAAATAATAATAATAAAAATTCAATTTGTATAATAGAATATTTTTTCAAATTTATGTGCTTGACAAAAATCAACATCATTTTCAATTCTTAATTATAAGAGTCTAAAACTATTAATTTAACACAAAATATTGGAACTTAATAATTAGAAAAAATCTGATTCAACACTGATATTCAAAATTAAGAGCATTTTCACATTTTGTCGGTCCTCAGATGGGCTTGAACTAGTTATACTTGTTCCATAAGGTTCAAATCTAAAAATCTAGTTGATCAAACGGTCCAGCGAATACCTTCACCTACCAAAGACAAGCTTTATATGGCAAAGCATTATCGTTCTTTAAAATGAACGTAATTAAATTAAAATAAAATTATTGCTAATATGTCGTTGGACAAATGAAAATGGGATCCTAAGACCTCACGTCTATACTTTAGGCTGGTCAGTGTCTCATTCAAAGCATGGATGTATGCCCAACTTGATGTATACCCAGACCATAAAATATTTGCTTCATAATGATTTAGAGTTTCTTTGATACTGGATGGAAGGTAGCAGGTGTTTGTTCTTTAAACATAAAAGTAAAATAAGAACCAAAAGATAATATAAGCCATAACTCATCAGTAAAAAACGACCTTCCGTTGATTCGCTCACTGTGATCTCTTCACCATGATAAATGGACTTTTCTATATTCAGAAATGAACTTGAAGTAGCATTTTGCAAATGGGCTTTTCTCATGAAATTTTCTTGAAACAATAATTCTTGAATTTTAGCATACTGGGGCCACAGAAAATCACGAGAAAGCTGAGAAGTTGTAATAACCTGTTACGCCTGGCTATAGCAAACTTTTTTCTTTTGAAAGAACAACATATATCTCTTTATACACCAGCAAGTGTCATACAGCCTAAAATATATAAAGATAAAAAAATTAAAAGTTGATATACATAATAACAAGAAAAATATAAATAACAAAATTTCAAAGTATTTGATGTTCAAAATTTTTTAGAGAGAATAGAGATTATCTTGATTTAAAACTAAATCTGAAAAAACTAATGAATTAAAAGCCAATTTTTTCTGCCATGGAAGCTTTCACAATTTTTTGTCCAGACTTTTTCTAGATGAATATAATATACTGAAAAAGTTTTCATAAGTTGAACTTTACTCTACAAACCTAGAATGGGTACTGGCTTTTCCGCAATTCATCATTCTTTTATATTTTCCTCAGTTCATCACCCCCATTTTATTATCTAGGTGGTTGTTACTCAATTTTCTGTATAAATTTAACCAATTACTATAACAGCAAAAAAGTTGTTGAGGTGTGCGAGAAAGTACAAAAGCGAAGGCGCTTAAAAGCCCTTTTTCTTCGCCGACTCCCTGTATAAATCTGCATACACTTACACACTTGACACACAAGATTTGTATTTTTACTTAGAAATAATTAGTCAGAATTTTGTTTTCATGAAATTTGACTTGAATCTTCTTCTCAATAATTGATTAATTTGTTTCATAGTGTATTGAATTTAATTGGTGGTTATGTTTCCATTCATATTTTGTTTTTCCTAATAAGCTAGTTCATTTTTATAATATCAACTGTCATTAGCTGACATTTCTTTCAATTAAAGAATCTGTGAATAAAAAATTGATATTCAATATCTTAAGGCTACATTTCTTTCCGAAATGAAAACCTTAGTAATTTTACCTTTATTTCCTATTTTTAAAGATAACTGAAGAAAGATTATAAAATTTACTTTATTCAAGAAGAGAAGATTAACATGAGTGAGAGAGAATTTTTTTGTTTTCCTAATGATTTTATTCTTTGTCAATAAGAAATCGCATCTTAAGTCATACCTTAAGAATATACTCAAGCATAGAAAATTAATAAAATGTAAAAAATTTCCAATCAAATTCCATTCATAATTTCCTTTTAAAAAATATAAAGAATGCTTCTCTCTCTCAGTGTTTCATGGTTATGAGATTCGAATTTTATAACTTTCTAAATCTCTAATAAAGAAACTAATGGAAATGTTGTAGTGGTAGTTAAAGTAAAGAAGGTATAGATCTTCATCTATTATGTTATTATGATAATTTTAGGGAACAACTTTTTATTAGGTTAGAAGTCAATTTTTTATTAAGTTATTGTAAGACATTTAATTTAGTTTTTAAGGAATTATAATAAAGTAACTTTGTTTGTACCTGAAGAATCTCTAATGAAATAGCTTTATTTTATCATTTATTATATACATGAAATATTTGTATATTCTTTCTCAGCATAGTAATGTTGCATGACGATCGATTTAACAAGTCTTCGGAAATCATTTGGATATATTTGGAAAAAATTACATGAAACACATTTTTGTGAATCACATATGTGCTTATCAGGGCTCATATTTGTCAATATAAGAGACCAAAATCATACGCTTAAGTTTATTCAAACAACTCGTCAAAACGATTGTAAGCAATATTATCCTGGGCATTGCATACCGTCATATTAGAAACTTTTTTGTCAGGGAAAGTGAATTATGGAAAAGCTGTAGATAATAGATTAATGCGCATATTTAAAACCACTTTTTGCTTTTATTAAACAACCAAACAAAGATATTCTATTTAAGAAAAATCTAGACATTATGACAGAAATATTAAGGGTTTTTCATATAACCATATTAAAAATTGCACTCTTGGTGTGATGAGTTTATCCCCTCTTTGAGTATTATTGTCAATATTTCTCAACTAAAACAGAAACTCGTTAGATATGAGTATATTTTTTCAATTGTCAAATGAGAAACTCACATTGATAAGCCCAGAAAATAAACTGTTGTGAGCGAGTCGATGTTAATAATGACATCTTTGCATTTAAATCTGTGTGTTTGTGTGTTGAAATTAATATTTATTTATTCACAGTTGTGCTAAGAGTTAGATGTAATTAAGTCTGCATAATTTGTCAATCATATGCTTTCATTCAGTAGAGACACTTTAAGTGTAGCTTTTTGCTGTTTTACCCATTTTATCCAAACGTGATCTCAAGTTGATACATGCAACAGATTTACAACACTATTAATGGGTAGGTGTTCAGTGCTTACCAATTTTAGATTTTGAATGTCTCATAATTTTCGTTCGAACCACCATTCCTCGCTCAAAATCTAGTAATTTTTATTGTAATGTTATTTTTAAGTGGTCTGTGAGTTATACTTAAGACAGAAAAATTGAAATTGATGATAGTAATCTATGCTTACATGTCGTTTTGTTTCCAATCGATTATTTGCATGATGTTTTTCATGAAGTTTTTGCGGTTCCATGCAAAACAATTTAATATAGTAGCAAATTTATGCATCTTTGATTTAAAATCAACACTTTTTAGTTACTGCGAATATATTAATTTTAAAATGTTTATTTTTTAGGAATGGAGATAATGAAATTTTGTTGATAATATCTCTAAGAGCTCATTAGAAAGATTGGGGAAAATCAGAAGGATACAGATTCACTTAATGTGCATTGAATTCGCTAAAAGCTTTCTCACATTTTGATTAAAAAAACAATTCCTAGATCAGTGTGATGACTTATGAGAAAGAAAATTTTTTTCAAAGTTTGTCAATTATAAATTTTATAAAAGATCAGTTAAGAGCTATTTTGATGTCACAGAAAATTTACTTGTTAGATCTTGATTATGTGTGTGTGCATGTGTGTGTCAGTCAAATATTTGATAAATGACTCCTTAAATGGTTATTTGATTGGGCATCCAATGTATGACAAACCCAGCTTTAAGATTTGTATGCGTTTTCCTAGATAGAAGACTGAACTTTTATATTTGAGTAGAAAATATACTATCTGTCGAAATATATACTATCTGAACTTGGTAACTTATTCACGTTTCACAGGTTTATGCAAGTTTATTTTGAAGTATTATGAATACTAAAATGAGTAAACTTCCGAATGTCATATCACAAACTTAAATATTATATTAATAGATTAAAAAAGAGTATAAAACAGTCAGATTTACTGAGAAAAGTTATAAATAACAACTGCTGTGTTGTTACTATTGAAAAACTGAGCATACTATTGAGAAACAATGAAACGTACATTTCTCAGATAGCAAACTCTAAATCTAGTAAATTCAAAAAGGACTATAAATTTTAGATGCTACGACAATATAACTTTAATAGGTATAAATTCACATGGACTTCAGAGAACTCAGCTTTTACTTTTTCCAAAATACATTTACCGGCTGATAGTTTATGATTCTGAATAATATAATGACACTATGTTACTATTTTCTTACATATGACAACTGTAAGAAAGTTTTATGAACCACTATTCATTGAATACTGAATCAAATAAAGAAATCAATAATGGTTGAATGAAGGTTAAATTAAAATCAAATATTTAAAAAAAAGGAGAGATTGTTATTTTTTTTGTTTATTTTTTTGCATCAGAGACATAATTTGCTATTAAACTGCAGAGAAATATTATAAAAATATTTATCAATTGACTATTTGATCCTCCTCTTGTTTCGCGAGATAAATAATAAATTTCGTTATTAAAAACGATAGTTACTCTTGCAGGTTAGTGCCTAATAATTAAATTGTACATAGACATTTGAACAAATTTATGTACTTTTTAGTTTTAAAGGATAGAAGTTTACTGGGTACTACATGAAAAATTAGTAACGTTTTCACAACACATTGTTGCTAATAATAGAATGAGGAGCAACTTAAATCAGAACAGAGTTCTGTCGTAATTTTAAACTACAGTCAAGCAATGAAATAATTTTCCTCATACATTTCTAATAAAGGAAGCTTGATATTCCAGAGATCTCTATTCACTTGGTATAATTTATACGACCATCATATAACTCTCTGGTAATATCATCTACTTAGTAATTCTCAGCAAAATAGGGATTCTCCTGTTGGATCTCCAGTTGCTCAGAATTCATTTCACTTTCAGCTTCTCTGTTGCCTGTTTATTTAAACTTTACATGGCTTAAAGTATAGTCACGAAAACCATGAAGCACTTATCACCACTTTTGATATGACTACCATGAAATGATGATTCACTAACAAGACTTAGAGTAAGGAATGTCTTCCATTAAAAAGAAAAGGAAACTAGAAGTTGTGCAAATCATTAAATAAATGCTATTTTGGTGTTTTAGTTCAAATATATATCTTAAGGAATATACAGAAAAATTATTATCATTTTTATTTGCATTAGACAATTTTGATAAGTATATTTTCCTCGAAGTTCTTATATGGAATAGAATGGTATTAAAAGAAATTTATGAACACAATAAGAGACTTAAAGAAAATTGTGTGTATGTGTGGGTATAAAATTTCCACAAATTTAAATTTCCACATATTAATTTATGCTAAGAGAATTTTTTTTAAATAACTTTAATGAAAATGAATAAGTTAATATGAATTTTGGTGTGCTTAAATATTTAGTTCTATAATTGAAACACATATACAGGATTATTGAAATTAAAGAGAAGTTAAACACTACTCAAAGAGCCCTAAAAGTTGCTTAGCTAGTCCTAATAGAAAAATATTAGGTTGGGGAAAAAGAAATCCATTATTTTTACGTGAACTTTAAGTAACTTCTTTTGGATTCGCTTTGTAAAAAGGTTTAAAACAGCTTTCATGTAGATTTTTAGGTCTTGCTCGTTACGACTGCTGACATGCGGTTAACTTCGATCATTTTTGATATTTTATAGACATTTTCGACGATGCTGTATCCACATGCTAAGTGCATCTCTAACATCAAAAATATCCGAACGGAATCGACGAAACAAAAATAGTACGTAACTGGTTGTTACAGTCTTATATAGGACGATAAACACCTTTCACAATTTCAGCCACCTGGCTAGCCTTTTCACCGTTACAAGAGAAAAACGAAAATGTATCGAATTTTCTGTTTGCTGTCTTCCATTTTTAAAACCTTGTACTCGTAACTGAATTAATCAAACAAAAAACCGCAAGAGAATATTTTAGTGTCAAATGTTACCTTTCCAACGAGCATAAATCAGAAATTGTTTGATTGATACCTCCCGAGATATCGATCACCACAGACGTCTACCGAAAACATAAGGGATTACTTTTTCCCCAACCTAATATTTGGACAACAAATACTTCCGAAGATGTGTCCTAGATTTCTGATGCAAAAAATAGTTCAAATTATCACCACTAGATGGGACTAGGAATTATCGATTGAAAACAAACTGATATCTCGAAATGATGTAAAATCAGCAGTGGTCAAATGGAAAGAATAAGGACGATATTGCACTCTCATTTTTTTTTTTAAATAAAAAACTCTTTAAATGCATTAATAGCAACTATTGCTGTAAAAATGTTCAATATGCGAACCATTTTGCTTAAAAACGCACTCCATACAAAAATCTTGCTTTCTACTGGTGAGCATAGAGAGAGACAACATGGATGTCCTGAATCTGGTGGTAAATTCTGTTCTTGATATCGAGCACAATTGTCAAAGGTTCCCGGAGTTTTCAATCACCCAGGTGGTAATGGTACAACAATGGGTATTTATCTATTCATTAAGATGAAAATAGGCTTCATTCGCCCACAGAATTTTCCATGTTCAGGAATCAACAATCATTCTTGGAAAAAATTGTAGCGCCAGCTTTTTACAGACCCTTGGGTCGCATCATTCTAATTGATGAATCTTTTGAATCTTATATAGCTAGAAGTTTAGAATTCGGCGAATGATACGGGTTAGACCTTAGAATAAGGGAAATTTTAAAATTATGTTTTTACTATTTAATAGATTAAATAGAGGAAAAAAATATTACTACCAGAAGAACAAAAATTATATTTATTCTTGTTAATTATTGATGAAAATAATTACATGAAATTATACAGCAATTAAATTAATTGATACCATTTGGGTTGACGCTAGAATCTTAAAAAGACATACTACATCCATTTACTTAAGTCATTTCTATGTACGGTGATAAAAATAAATGTTTTTGATAATATGAGAGATAATACATCCAATATTATGGATTAATTTTTCAATGCATCCACGTGAAAAAGAAGTTTTATAACGTATTTAAATAACAAAATACTTTAACAAGTTTCTCAAATATAAATTTTAGTTACATATTATTCCCTGGTAAAAAATCATTTTTATGCCTCATATAAGAAGGAGAAATGCTCTTACCAATATATTTTTGACTTTGATAGAGGCGGAACTGTAATCTATTAGGATTACGCTTTATTATGGTTTTGTTAGCAAAATAAATGTAACATTTGTATTTGGCGGTATTGTGGAGAAATCACATTGCGAGCGTATATTCTATAGTCGTGCTGGCCATAAGACATACTCTTTGGTCATCTCTTATTGGCATTGATAGCATTTTGAAATTTATATTTATGTTGTATTAAAGCTCATTGTTCACTTGTATTCGAGCTCCCCGAAATGCTAGGTTTCAGGAGTTAATATGCAATACCATGTTGAAAGAGCTTCTTTGATGCATAAAATGTTGGACTGTTCCCCTGACCAGCACATTCTCCAAATCTCTCACCAAAAGAAACGTCTGTTCAATGGTTTTGAAATGTGACTCGTAATACGCCAATCACTGGGGTTGATGAATTATACTTTTTGTGAAAATTTAATTAATTACTACTTATACATTGTATATTATATTATCTAGTAAATACCATTTTGTTATTTATATTTTTTCCTATACTAGCATTTTTAATGGGTAGTATTTTCTATTCACATATTTATATTTCAGTTGAGCCTTCAACTTACAAGAAATAGTTTTCACCCATGATATTATTTTACAGGATTCGTGTGTGAAAGTAAATATTTTTCTAAAATGAATGCATTTAATGTGTACTAGCTACTAAAACAAAGATAACTTATAAACGGAAGCAAGCCTGCATGTTTGTTAATTGTAGAAAATACAACTTATCACTGATTTAGGTTAAATATTTTTTTTAAAGATTTATTAAGTATTTATAATGAAATAAAACTCTGTTTTCCTATTGTCATTGAATTTTTTTATCAGAAAACAGCCATGTTGATGTATCAGAATAATCTTTTCTGACCTTCACTTCAACAATTAGTGATCTCTTTTCCCATCTCAATCATAAATATTTGTAATGATTTGACTATATGCTTTAAATTATATGTCTTGGTTGAATTCACTATAAAATACGAAACCTAATCATATCAGAGCGCAAAAAAAGGTACATGTTAAAACCACAAAACAACTCCACTAGAATGATGTTATTTTGTCGTAAAAATAAATAAATAATAATAAGATTATATAAAAATAAAAAACTAATCAACTTATTAATGGAAAAGAACAAAATTGAATGGAATGTCTTTCTCATAATCTTATTTTATAAGAGAAAAATGCGCTGTTACTCTTTTTAAAATACAATAAAAAATAAGCTTATTTTCTCTAATTTTAGTGAATTAATGAAAAACATTGAACTTCTGCTTAAAAATTTGTGGATTAGGTTTTCCTACTTAGCTGGAACATTTACAATGATTCCGAATTCACTGTAAGCTGAATATTTTGATTGAATTAAGACTTGTTTTTCAGAACGAAGAATGAAACAATCTTCGATTTTCGTTGTATGAATAATCTTTAGGTTAGTTAATTTGTTACTCAGTTATAATATTTTGCATGTGAATACTTATTAGATCGGAAATAGAGATTTAAAATCATCCATTAGAGGAATCTCCCGAATTTAATTATCAACTCAATATCTTGATACTCGATCGAACTTGATGACCTATTCTGATAGAACAGAACATCAAAACTTGAAGAAAAGGATCAATTCTTTATAAAAAGGCATTATTTCTGTAAATTATATACAATTGCTAGCATAGGGTCACTAGATCACTCTGATTTCAGATTGACAAGTTAGATAAAAAGAAAACTAATGTTAAGCAAAACTATTTAGACTGGGGCCTCCATGTTAAAGTCAATAACATAGAAAAATACATTGGCTAGATGCTCTGACGAAACATCCTGATGACCTATCGAACACACCATTAAAATATTAGCACAGTACCATGGAAAAATGCCTTTTTTTTT
>JAPDSC010129940.1:8266-19351 GCA_026290005.1 Latrodectus geometricus
GGTTTGAAAGAGAACAAAAAAGGGGGAAATTTTTCTCTTTCTTTTTGCATAGAAAGCAGTTGAAAGAAAAAATATATTCCACTGAAAGAAAAATTTACAACTGAAAAATATAAAATTATTAATTGAAATTAAACTTTCAAAAGAATGTAATAAAAAAATTAAGGAATTCCAGGATTTATTTTGAAAAATAAGGACATTTCAGGACGTTTTTTAAAAAATCAGGAATTTCAGGAATATCAGGACAACTCCGAGCCCTGTAGTTATAATCATCAATAATCAGATTATCTCTGTGGTTACTAGTGAATTTAGTCTTTTCCATATATTTTATTTTCAATGAATGAGAGGCTGACATTGCTTGAAAATACTTTTAATTTCCTTTCTGCTGCAATCAATACATGCCTGCTTCTGTTCAAAATCACAATGTTATCAGCAAATTTACAAGTTTGAGTTGTTTCACTCAAAATTGAACCTCTAAGACCAAACTTACAGATGACATGTTTAAGAATCAAATTAAACAATAAAAGGGTAATGCATCACACTGTCGAACATTCGTAGTTACTTTAAAAAAAAAAATCTGAGAAGTTGAAAATCTTTCAGAGTAATTTAGATTAGTTTAATTAATTTTGTTGATATCTTTAGCTCAGCTAAAATTTCAATCATTTTCACTCTATACACCAAATCAAATGCCTGTTTCAATAAATAAAGCAAACAGATCAATATTATATTCATTAAACTTCACAAACCTATTTTCACTATATTCATTTGGTTGATAGTAGAGCAGTTAAATCTAAAACCACATTGATAATAACCAATAATTTGTTCCGCTAATGATATAAGTTTCCAGTAAATTAAGCAAGTAAAAATTTTGTAGGGTACATTTAATATAATACCTCTGTAATTACTTTAGTATACCTTGTCACCCTTTTTACATATCGGGATAATTCCCTACGTTCCATTGTCCTTCAGTTCACGAAAATAGATAATCAGTTTGTAAAATTTATGCCATAGTTTTGCTCCTGCATGATTTATAAATTGAACTTTAATTTTGTACTTTCCTGGAACTTAATTACTTTTCCTTTTTTTAATTATTAGTTTTGCATCTTCAAGAGATTGTGTTGGAACTTCTTTCTAATAAGCATTTCGGAAATTACGTATTATTCTATTGTCTAACTTAAGCAGTCTGGAAGTTTCTCTAAAATCTGGTACGCTTGCAATGATCTTTTTATGAATTCTTTTGCAGTTAAAAACATGCAGTTGGAACTCATTTAGCAGCCTTTTAGTCTCTCTAAAAAACTGATTAATTTTCTGGGTTCGTTTTTTCTGTTACTTTCAATAAGTTCTTCAATCTTATTACCATTACTAAAAAAACATTAACAAAAATAAACAGGACACTTATTATTATTTTTTTTATTTTACTTGAATATAAACCAAAGTGCTAATGCATCTAAAGTTTTTTACTTCAAATGAACATTAAGAGTATATATAATGACTAACAAAACTTGTAAAAAGATAAGTATTTAAATAACCAAGTTTTTAAAAATGAATATGAAAATTGATTATGAAGAACCAACAAAATGCCAAGAAATTTTCAATAAGAGTTTGCATATATATCAAATATTTAAAATAATCCATACTTCTTTTGTCCATGGACCTTTTATCAATTCTGGGTTAACAACTTTATACCATCGCTGTTGACACTGAATATCACTGCGGTCTGGAAAAACATTAGCAATCATGTCCCACTGACTTTCTCCATATGTTTCAACCAGTACTTTTAACTGTTCATCCTAGAATTTTCAGTGATGAATAAAAACTATCAGAAATCTTCAAGTAAATTATAAATTTATATAACAAAAAGTGCAATTTTCATTATAATACAAATATGTGACGCACAAAATGGGAGTCGAGTCTACTATACATATAAAAACAAAATATTTAAGTCGTTCAAAAATACAATGAATGAAATAAAAATAAAAAAATTATTAAATATATCAAGAATGACTTAGTATTTGGAAAAAAAATTAAATATATATTAGGAATAACAAGGAAAATATTTTGATCAAGTAATAATCCTTTAAGGTAACTAAGTATAACATTTATAGTAAAAAAATTAGTAAAAATAATAAATTTTTTATTGAGAGTCTTTCAATTTTCTTGCTAACTGAGAAATGTTTATTACAAGTTCGCATTTTTTAATCAGATAAGCACAAAGTTTAAATGGAGCAAATTACTAATATGATTTAATTTTGATAGGCAATGAATTAAGAAAATCTAAAATAAGGATTTAATAGAACTATTAATATATTTTCTCACAAATACTATAGATATATCAATCACAAAAACTGCCCTATACCACTTACCAGATTCTGATGAGTGTAACAGTGGCTCATATTATAAATAAAGAGTAATACTTTTAAATATTAATAGTTTATTAACAACAATTCATTTATATTTAATACTGCTTTATTCTATATATTATAATATTTGAATTTTTATTTGTAATACTAAACAAGCTACTAAATATATTTCAGCAAAATAAGTTCATTTAATTAAAATTTTTATCACTGCGTTATGAATGCATCATATTAAGTGAATTGAAACTCCTGTTTGGCAGTCTATAGTTTATCAAGAGTCAGTCTCTGTGGCTCTTACAAACACAAAAGGACCTTTTGTCTCAATAATGTGTTGCACGTTGTGTTTGGGTCAAGTCAGAGAAGACGATATATTTGTCAGACAAAGAAACTAAGCAGTGTGTGAAAAGATGAGATATACAAAACTGCTCTAACCTCAACTCCTGGCTCCACTAGAACAGATCTTTTTGTTACTAAATTAGTCAAAGGATCCTCCAGATTTATTAGCCGAAAGCCAGTGAAATTAATGACATAGTCTTAGATCTAATTTCAACAACTTCTGGCCAAAAGTCTTAATAATCGGGGTATGAGCAGCAAAAAGCTTAAGTTTATCTTGTGTGTCTTACTGGGGGTTCTGTGTATGGTAGAACCGAAACATCCATACCAGCATCAATTAGAAATCTCAGGTGCATAAATTAGTTTGCCAAGTATGTTAATTTTTGAGTGGTTTCCCAACCAGCTACTGGGTGACTTACTTTCATAGTTCTCATAGTGGCTATCCTGCTGTACATCAATATCCATCAAAACTAAACTTTGTACATATGTGTCAGTCAAAACATGCATTGTTTCTAGTTGGGAACTTTTGTAGTGTCAAACTAACCTTCCGATCAGGGTATATCAAAGCGGCAATCCATTTTGTGAATTAACACGTTTTTCTAAATAAACGAAGTGAACTGAGACAATAATTCCTAAATCACGGAGGGCAACACCTTAAAATATTTTTTTCCAACATATTCATATACGGTATATAATGCAGACGTTGCTTGTAAGGTCGTCAAGATGAATAGTAAGTATGTCATGTATTGGTACAAAAGTACAGAGATGGATGTCTGTCATTGAATTATCATAGAATCTCTTTGTGGAAAGGGATCTTCTTCTTAAGCATGTTTACTAGTCTTTGGCATTAAATCGTACCTCTTGTTAGCAATGTACCATGTAGCGGACATGGTAAATGCTAGGATTTACAACAGCTAATTCTCTGGAACTTATTTAAAATAATTTGTTAACAGCTTAGTTTGATCTTTTGGAATTTTAATTTTACATTACATGTTGTTTATATCCATCAATGGATTGTATCTTTTGAGACTGTATTGTATGCCAGTTTTGATTATGTTGTGTATTAATCTTTGAAAATAGAGGTTGTTATTGAATAAATTTAATAGTATTTAAAGTCTTGTCAGTGTTATTTCAAAATACACTTAGTTGAAGGTATTTATATAATAGTTAATCCAGGCAGTCATCACTTCTAAAAGGAAAACTTTTAGTAATTGCTGATATCAGAAAGAAATAAAAAAAATTATTTCGTTTTTTGTATCTCAGTTTTTGGGTGAGGGATGCCTTCAGATTGCAAACCATGGTACTCGTGCTGTATTTCAAATGGCAGCACAAAATACTACATCCAGGTCATCACTGTTGTGGTTGCATTTACAGGCCAATAATTACTTCCATACAACATTACAACACACAGAAGTTCGCCTTTAAAATCCTTATTTAAACATTAAATAGAAAATATTGTAACAACACTTTAGTAATAATAAGTCACATCAAAAAGGTTTGTTTGTTTGTTTGGTTGGGTTTTATGGCGCAAGGTCCAAGAAAGGACATGCTATGGCAACACATCAAAAAGGAAATACATTATACAAAAGGCTGGTTGGCTTTTGTAGCACAAAGTCCAAAAAGGACATGCTGCACCAAAATTTTTAAGGACATCTTTTACAAAACCCAACATTAAATTTTAAAATACAAAAATAAATGTATATAATTTAATTAAAATCATAAATACAAATGATAAAAATAAATTAAAATCAAAGTTCACAAATACATAAAACATAATTATTAAATAAATTTAATAAAATCAATTACCTTCAAAAATGCAAAAAAGTTTCTGTGGGGTGGCTACCCCACTAAATCAAATAAAGTTAAAATATCTGTATTAAAAAAGAGTAAGCAATAGTTGTTAAAAAGGTGACATGAAATTAAAACATGATGAACAGTAAATGGTTCATCACACACACTTCACACCATGAATTTAGTTCATTTAAAAACAAATATTAGGTTGGGGAAAAAGAAATCCATTATTTTTACGTGAACTTTTTGTAACTTCTTTCAGGTTCGCTTTGTAAAAAGGTTCAAAACAGTTTTCATGTAGTATTTAGGTCTTGTGCAAAGCTACGGCTGCTGACATGCTGTCAAGTTTGATAATTTTTGATATTTTATAGACATTCTTGACGATGTTGTATCCATGTGAGGTGCATCTTTAGCATCCATATACCCAAACAGAATCGACGAAACCAAAATTGTGCGTAACTGGTTGTTACAGTCATATATAGGACGATAAACACCTTTCACAATTTTAGCCACCTTGTCAGCATTTTCGCCATTATAAAAGAAAAACTAAAATGTATTGAATTTTCTGTTTGTTGTCTTCTATTTTTAAAACCTTGTACTCATAACTGAATTAATCAAACAAAAAACCGCAAGAGAATATTTTAGTGTCAAATGTCACCTTTCCAATGAGCATAAATTTGAAATTGTTTGATAGATACCTCACAAGATAGCGATCACTACAGACGTCTACCGAAAAAATAATGGATAACTTTTCCCCCAACCTAATATCTATGTGCGAAACATGTGTGACTCATACGAAGGCATGTCAAACTGACATCAGCACTTCATAAAGGTAAAACTATTGATGGGATGACCTATAGACACATTATTTGTTGGAGACATGCATAAACTCCTGCCAGAGAAAATAAGAAAATTTTTTAACATCTTTTCTCACATTTATAAAGGAGATAGGAGGATGAAGTATAGCTGATGCAGATTTAGCAGCTGCATCAGCCCTATTATTGCCCTCAAGACTTATGTGACTTAGGATCCAACAGAATTTGATTCATATCCCTTGCCAGCAAAGGAATCTTCAGTTTGGAAAATTTTGGATACAACAAGATGATACGTGTTTGAATTTTTTAACACTTCTACAACACTCAAACTGTCAGTATATACACAAATTTTATGGTAGTTTTCTGTATTCACGAACTTAAGTGCTTGATACATCGCATAGCTTCAGCAGTAAATATGGAGCAGGACGTATGGAGGTTGCAGCAGTAATTTGTATTGTTGAAGAAAATGTCACAACCAACATGTCCTGAAGATTTAGATCCATCTGTGAATACAGGCATATAAGAATACTGACAGTGATGTGATGAGAAAAACTGCTGAAAAATCATTGAAGTTTGATTTGCCAAACTGAGCAAAGGTATTAATTATTGATATCTGTGGATCATAACAAGGTGGATATGAAAGTAAATCTGTTTCAATAAAATGGGCACCACATAGGACTATCAAGAAAAGATGAGTTTTAGTTTGAATGAGAAAAGGGGAGTTGGATGCTATAATAGCTAGCATCATATAATCTCTTCAGCGCAGGAGTAGAAACCAAGGAACGTAAAGGATATTGAATGTCTGACATAATCTTAGTGTAATAATTGAGAGACAGCTACATTCCCCTCAGGTCAAAAGGCAATTGCTGGCAAATTACATAAAGACTCAGGATGGTGATGTGCGGATTGCGCCTGAACATATTCTCAAAGCAGAGTGATGCACAGCGACCAGTCTGCGTAAACTGAAGACCCACCAGATCCATACACAACACATCCGTAGTCAATACAAGATAAAATGAGTGATTGATAAATTCAAAGGAGTGAAGTGCCATCAGCACCCCAAGATATATTTGAAAGCACCTTGAGGATATTAAGCGATCGCTCACACCTCTTCTGTAAATGTATTATATGCGGAAGAAAGGTTAGCTTTCAGTCAAATATCACACCTAGAAATTTTATCTCATTGACTACTGGTAATGTTGTACATATGGATAACAGGATCATTATGAAAGCTAGTCTTGTTACAAAAATGGACACAGCAACTCTTGCTAGGAGATAAAGTAAAGCTATTCTCCGCACATCATTCAGATATTTGTAATTGTCTCTTAATTAAACACATGTTAGATCCTTGGCAAAATATTTGCAAGGTCATCCACATACACAGTGCCCTTTTAACAGAAGGTGAAAGGTGATGAAGAATGTTACTAATGTACAAGTTAAAAAGTGTAACACTTAAAATACTTCCTTGAAGTACACCCTCAGACTGGATAAAAAGTATTCGATGTAAAAGATCCAATACATATTTTAAAAACACAAAGATGGAGACCAGATGGTTCCTCCACACAAAAAAATTGAGAATTTGGGTCTCAAAGTATTAAACATTAACACAAGAGTAATTCTTACTTTACAGAAGCCACTCTGATTAGTATGTATACATTTATATTTTTCTAAGAGATATACAAGACACCCATTGACCATATGTTTGAGAGTCTTACAAAGGCAATCTTCAGAGTTATTGGTCGATAATGTGTAGGTTCTGAAGAGGATCCTTACCAGGCTTTAGAATTGGAATCACTATTGCTTCATTCTAAAGAGATGGAAATTTATTTTCAGTCAAGATCCTATTAAACAAAAGCAGTAACTTTGATAGAGAGTCTGAACTAAAATGTTGAAGCATATAATAGCTGATTCCATCAAGTACTGGACTAGTATTATTGGCTTGCTTCAATGCTTTCTTCAGTTCCAACATCCGAAATTCACAGTTGAAAGGCAAAGCTTGCCTGTGGTTGAAACAAATTGGCTTTTGCTCAGCTCAACTCTTAGTCCTTAAAATGAATGACTATATGAGTAAGTACTTGAGACAGTAGCAAAAGTTTCACCAAGACATTAGCTATATCCTTAGGAGAATAGTATACAGCAGCTACTATTTTTAAAACAGAAATAGGAAATTCCACATAAATTCCATTGGCTGCTTTCACTTTTCTCCATAACTGTTAACTGGATGTTGAAGACGTTATTGAAGAAACAAGCAAGTCCAAGATCCTCTTGACTTCGACAACGAGCTCTGGAAGTTAATGCTTTTGCTCTCTTAAAGGCAATAAGATTCTCTGTTGTGTGTATCTTCTAAAAAACCCATAACTTCCTCTGTTTCTTATAAGTATTTTGGCATTTTTTATTCCACCAAGGTTTGCAACGTCTGTGTATTGTGGAAGAACTTTTTTGAATGGTCTCATCAATACTTTTGATCATAACCATTGTATCATCAACAACTGCCAAGTGTGTAAATAACGTCCAATCTGCTTGACTGCACACACAGGTACGTACTCATTGTCACACACTACTATGTAAAGTCTGGGAGATGACAAGTAGGAAATGATCACTGTTATGAAGATCATTCTCCACAAATAAATTTAACAATGGCAGAAGTGAGGGAGAACAAATGATTAGATTGAAAGAATGAAATGTTCTTATGGGTACATGGAAATATGTTTCTAAAATTTCGGGACCTGACTGCACCAACCACCATCAAATCCAACAAGAGGATGCAGACCAGGTGCACCAGTGCTAGTCAAGTCCTATACGCTCACAGTACATCCCTGTGATGGCCTCCACCTTTAACGAGTCATCCAGTAGATGTACTGATCGCTTGATCCATAAAGTTGATTGATGTGCTGAGGACCACAACACACCTCCCACTTACCTGAAGCAGAAACCAAAGTAATGTGTTGGTCTAGGGAAAGGACCTCAATTACCAGGACCCTCCTTTTCAGGGATACAGTACTCCACGCAAGACAAACACATAGGTGATTTAGTCCCCAAGAGAAGCTAATAGCAACAGAGCGGCTACAGCTACTCAAAGGAAGCCCTCAACCTCATAAGAGGCAATCACACTGAGGGAGAAAAAAAAGGAAAAGTAGAAGAGTAGAGAAGAGAAGAAAAGACAGAAGAGGACAGATCACTGGGCTACCTCAGGATTGTACCACCCATGTTTACTTGAAAGTAAACCCTCTGAAGGGTTAAGCATAAGGCATCAGCATCTGAAACATGACTCCACTCTCTTGCTTGTCCACTCCAGTTGCAATGCAGCCAATATGAAATTTCATAGGGAATACTATGTTGTCACAATATTATCAATTTTGCATCATTAACTCAGAAATAAAATCCTCGCCATATGGTCTCTACAATCAACAAATACCTAATATTATGAAAAAAATTACTTAAATTATATTAAGTTAATATAATAATTTATGACAATTTAGAAAAAAATTTAGTTAAATAAAGTTTAGAGTTATTATTCATATATATCTTTCTTTTGTATAAAAAAAAGAATAGTAGCATAATTTGAAATACCTGAACCACACACACACATTCAATTGTAATTGAATTACCTCAAATCTTTATCAAAAGAAAAAGAGAAATATAATTATTCTGAATTTTATATTAAAGAGACATTAATATAAAATCTTAATTTTATATTAAAGAGACAGAGTTACTTATACATAGGATTTTAAAGAATTTGGGAATCATTCTTTACCTCCTCTTTCAACCATCTACCTCTATTTATAACTTTATTTCTATTTCTGTGAACTGGTGTTGAGGAGTGGTAATCACTGTCGTCATCATCATCATAATAAAATGAAAAGGACCTCGACCTAAATATAAATTCAAAAGTTTTTAATATATATTGATGCATTTGGATAAAATTAAACATCGTTAAAAACTAACAAGTAAAAAACATAAATAAAATATAGATATTCATAAAATACAAGATACATTTTAAAAAATATCATATGTATAATAAACGAAGAGCTTTAAATTTACTAGTAGACAGGGGAAAAAAGTATACTAATTTTAGAAATTGTACTTTTGAAAATTTAAGTTGCATGTTAATTACTCAGAATTACAAAAGGATATAGATTTTGTTATTAATTTATAACATTAACACTAAAGATCAATTACACAAATTATTTATATCTAATGGAAATTTCAAAAAGAATTCTAAACATAAATGAAACTTTGTAAGATTTGTTGCATTAAAGTGGGGGGGGAAGCCTCGTTGCAATACAGATTAGATGCAAAACAAAATTCTTTTTTTTAAATATAAATAAAATATTTTAAAAGGAAGAATTTTAAAAAACTGTATAATTGTAGTTTTCTGAAACTTTTCCTTGCTTTATTAGTTTCAGAAAACTTTTCCTAATTTCATTATTTAATACTTCATTAATTTAAGCAGTACTTTATATTTTTTACTGAAATTCACCAAATATAGGGTAACTCAAGAGTGATCTGACCTGGAGTTAACTCAATTTTTACCTGATTTGTCATTTTTTATTTACAAAATATAATAAAGTGTGAGTAAAGTTATTCCAGTGTTATATAAACACAATAAGGATTCTAATTGGCTACTACTTTGAGTAGCATCTTAAATAATGCCATGATGTGTTCATTTACATTTTTGAATGCCCTTTGATCTAAATTTTACCATACAAAGGAAGTTCAACATAAATATCTAAATTTGGGAATATATAGTTACGCTATTCATGAAAAATAAGGCTGGTTATTATCAATAGCTATAACAATATTTTTAAAAATTATAATCATATTTACATTAACACATATTTAAGTATATTAAAAATTTTGAAATCCCTGGTCTTTTATGATTTAAGCAAAAGCAAAAAATAATTAAAAGTATAATTCTTTTTATTATCAATAATCCGTAAAAAGATTTAAATTCTCCAAAGCTAGTAATGGATTTTTTTTAAATTCGATAAAAATTCTCATAAGACATTTCAAAATAAAATTTAAGATAATTTAGCACTCATATATTTATTATTTATTTTAAATTACCAACTGATATATTAAACAATGGTATAATGATGACACTTTTTATAAACAAAGAAATATAATTTCCAGTTATTATAATTTAAAATATTTCAGCAGTGAATTGTAGATAATTTCCATAACATCACATAGCAAAAAAGGGAAAAGAAAAAAATGTGAGTTTGTATTCTTGTGAATTTAGAAAATCCTTGTAAATAACACAATTAAAAATTTTCAAAAATAAACAAAATAAACCAGTAAATGAATTAAACTATCAAAATTATGTTAAATAGTTACAGGTATCAGTATTATATGAATTTCACATTTATTAAAATTTCTACCTTCTTATAAATATTGGTAACTTATTAAATACCAAATTTTTTTATTTGTTCAAGCATACTACTTTTCAAGCATTCAATGGTTTGGACTTGTTTGTCACAACCTGTTTTTTTTTATTTTTCAATTTTATGTAACACAATAAGACTTTGTAAAGGGTTCACCAAAATATCATGAAAATTTTGAACACAGATATATTCTCGCCTTTTATCAATAACTTATAATAAAAAATCATTAATGAATAATTTTTCATTGTAACTCATTGATAAAAGGCCTATATTTGTTGAATGATTTTGAGACAAAATTTTAATATTTTTATTCTATCCTATTAAATATATGCTTATTTAACAGAACAGAATTCTTTTAATAATATATATATATATATATATATATATATATATATATATATATATATA
>JAPDSC010129954.1:0-11892 GCA_026290005.1 Latrodectus geometricus
TTATAGGTTATGATGGAAATTTCCACCATTATGCAAAGAAGGGTTAAGACAAATTTTTAAAAGGTGTAAAAAAAACAATGAAATGAGCTAGTCAAAATAATGTATATCCATTTATTTATAAATGGTTTTATAACAAGTAAATTTAGTGCAAACACATTTATAAAAAGCAAAAAAAAGGTGACAACAAAAAAGTCTTCGATATTGAATTATTTGCGATGCATGTTCATTTACACGCGAAGTTTCTGAAAGCGTCTAGAAATTTTTAATGTACCTCTATAAGGATCACAAGCATGGTAGTTTTTTGATATCCATAATATTTAATATTGATAATAATTTCTTCGTTTATTCTCCATGGATATTCTCATCCAAAGCATACAATATAAATGCAGTTAAAAACCATATAAACTAGCAAACCTGTTAAAACTTAGATAAATATTCGTATATGAGAAAAATAAATATAAAAATATTTGTGATTCATAAAAAAATGTAAATGAATCACATCAGTGTAAAAAGTCAGAATAAAATGATAATATTCTTTCAATTTATAAGATGTTTTTTGAAATCTAAAAACCAAAAGAAATATCTTTCTATCCATTTTAAGCATTCAGAAAGTGAATTTCGTGACATGCTTATTATTTTGCTTTCATTTAGATACTTAAACAGAAAAATTAAATTAAAAATTTCTCTGAAAAAATAACATTTCCTTTCGAAGGAAACCCATTTTAATTATTTTTGAAGCAAAAAAGAAAAATGTGTTCAGTTTGAAGCTTAATTTTCTAAGTTAGCTCAAAATTATTTTTTACGGTGGAATTAATTTTTATCACATAATTATATTTCTGAAAATTACGTTTTTCTTCTAAAACTTTTTCTAAAATACTGATGTTTTATAATTTTCTCTTTGAAAGCATTTTTAATGTAAATTAATTCACCTTCATTATCAGATGGAAGGTATTTGTACTTTCTAAATAATATGGGATTTGCAAAATAATATAAAATTCAAAAAAAAAAAAATCAAAAAGAAATTATTTATAGAATTTATTCATTTTCATTCCAATTTTTACAGTAATATCATAACAAATCTCGTGTTACATACACTCAAGCATATTTATATATTTTTATATATACACACATTTAATGTAAAATTATATAAACACATTTTGTACATTTTGAAAATCTAGAGGTTTTAAATTACTCAGCAATTTTAAATATGTTTCATAACCTTACTTTTGATTAGTTAATATTTAACTATAAAATTAACAATAGAAAATTTGTTTAAAAAAATTGCATCTAATAGTTTTATGTAAATGAAATAAACTTTGAATGGCTAAATAAAGAAATTAAACGAAAAAATGCGTGTTCGTTATAAGATATGTTTCATAAACTTTTTCAGACTTTCAAAGCAAAAAATTTTAATTTGATTTACTAATATTTTCAAAAAAATAAATAAATAAAGGAAAAAAAAAAAAAAAAAAAAAAAAAACGATTGACTTGCATGGAACTTTTGTGGTAAATAAATGTAAACATTAAAATGTGTTGTAAAGATATAATTATGATGTGAAATGTTTCATTTAAATGCACTGGTATGGGAATGTTTTGTTTACTATCAAAACATAAAATGGAATAATCAAAGCCATTGAATTTATAGTTTAAATTTTTATATCGCTTAAATTTGTTTTAAAATATTACTAAAATGAAAAATTCGCTGAATTCCAATTTTGTGAAAGAGATTCAACGTCTGTAATATCAATCAGACAACATTACCCGACAATAATGTGGTAATTATTGCATTCTGCCTGATCTTTGAAGAGGGAGATTTTTGGCGACAGTTGAAGAACCTGTCACTGGTTCATAACATTTTATTCAATTCACACATTTTATTCAGAGTTCGTTGAATCCCTTTCACACATTTCACAAAATTCGAACGTTTGCGAATGAATTATTTAAAGCAGTATTCCAGGTATACCCCTAAAGCAGAAGACAGAGATTCTGAGCTGGGATTACCTTATTATTGGTTGTTAGTTCCATGAGAAGGTTTCTACATTCCAAGACAATCCTAGATCTAGCTTGGAATGAATTAAGAGCCTTTAAGGCAGCTTACCTATCACTAAAGATAAGAATCCGCTTAACATGGTAGCCTTTTCCAATATTTAACAAAAGACAGTCAATAATAGCAAGAACTTCAGCTTGGAATAAGTGGCATATATTCCAAGGCCCCTAAAGAGGTTAACCCTAGGTGATATACCATGCATTCCGAGTTATTTTTCCTAGAACCATCCGTAAACCAGACGAGATCATTGGTATCCAGATCCATTCATACCTATTTGGAAAAGCAACCTCAAAGCGTCTGTCAAACACGTAGGTCTACTCCATAGTGTCAGAAGGCATCATAAAAATAGGGTCCTTTATTTTCTTGGTAATACTGGTATGACCTTTAGACAAAGGCTTATCATACCGTTGCTTTTGTTGCATCATTCTATATGCACCTGTTGCATCATTCATATGCAGTGCTGCCTATGAAGATGTCCAAAGGAGTCAGATCTAAATTAATCTCCAAAACTCTGGTGGGCGCAGAGGAAACAGCTCCTGTAATACACAGGCCAGACAGTCTTTGCAGACTTCCTAGCTTGTCCTTCACAGTTTTCTATTCCACCTTGCACCACCAGACAATGGAGGCATACGTAATGATAGGTCTAATAACAGCAGTGTACATAGAAAACATCAGTTTTGGTTGAAGACCACAGTTTTTACCAAGCATTCTTTTACATATCATAATACATTTCTTGGCTTGGTTGATCTTGTAATCAATATGCTTATTCCAGGAGAGTTTCTGGTCAAGAAATAAGCCTCAATACTTCTTCTCAGTAGCAACATTGATAGATACAACAAATAGCTTAGGGATGGTAAAACCCTCCCATTTCCTTTTGCGTGTTAAAAGTACAAGATTGATCTTCTGAGGAATAACCATCAGATTCCGTTCTAAACACCACTTACTTACATAAGTTAAGGCATTCTACATTAGCTGAGAAATTACATTAAATTCTTTACCAAGGACGAGAATGAAAATGTCATTAGCATAACCTTGCATATAGTAATCCATATCATTGAGATATTTAATAAGACTGTTTACAATTAGATTCCAAAGTAATGGTGATAAAACACCTCCTTGTGGACAGCCTCTTGTAGTCTTTTCCTCAAGTGATTCATCAAAGATGTTCAGTTGAATAATTCTATCCATAAGTAGGGTCTCAATCCATTTAACCAAAACGTCGTTGATCCCTGTAGCTCGTAGAGATTAATTATTGATAGATGTGAGGTATTATCAAAAGCTTACTGAATGTCTACGAAAGTAGCCAAAGCTATTTCCTTCCTATCCAGAGAGTCTTCAATCTTGGACACAAGCTGATGTAAAGCAATCTCCGTAGATTTGCCTGGCTGATAGGCAAATTGTAGGTCATGCAAGGGACAATTACTTTTTCAAGTAATCCCTAGCAAGCCTATCAATAATTTTCTCCAAAATGTTTAAGAGAAAAGAGGATAAACTAATTGGTCTGAAGGACTTAGCTTGGTCATATGATTCCTTTTCAGGCTTAGGAATGAAAACAATCCTAGTTTTCTGCTAAATTTTCGGGATGTACAACATAACAAGGCTAGCTCTAAACATTCTACTCAGCACAAGGATGATTGACTCTTCAGCCTTCTACATCATGATGGGCATAATTCCATCAGGGCCAGGACTCTTCAGAGGCTTGAAAGTGGAAATACCGCACATAAAGTTATTATAATTGAGGATATTCTTGGCATAGGCCCAATGACCCCTATCGATTCTGATTAAACAGCCAATATGATGCTGACCATCATTACCATCAATATCCCTAGCTCCTGGAAAGGAGTTTTGATCATAATTTCCAGAACCGCTTTTCCAGTGTTGGTAAAACTACCCTCCTCATATTTTAAGGTGCCAACCATTCACAATGCCTTTGAAAAGAAATATTTTCATGCTAACATCGTCATCTATTAAAACAATTACTTTATCTATTTAATATTAAAGACAGTTTTTTTCAAGTTAATTAGGATTATTAATCATTTGGATACGTTAATAAATGGAATGTTTTTTCATCAAATCTCTTAAAGTTTTAATACATGGATAAATATTAACTATTTATTAATTCTTTGTAATTAATTGGATCGGATACAACAGTTACTAATTTCTTTATTTTATTTCGTGATTTTTAATATATATTGAATTCCAAACCACTACGTACAATTAGTATAAGACGAAGTATTTATATAATAAAGGAATCCTAAAATTTGGTGTAACTTTGCTAAGAATAACAAACTTCACTTAGTAACTATCTTCAGAGTTTAAAAATTAACACTAAATATTTCTTTTTATCTATAATTTTTGTCAGTTACTTTGGATATTGGGAAATAATTTTTTGTGATATATTTACTGTATTAATTATATATTACAGCGCAAAATACCTATTTCTTCTAAGAAATTTCTAAAATGAATTACAGCCCGTAGATACAGAATGAAATTTATTAACCAAATGTATGTTTGAATAGAATACACTCAATGCTAAACAAACAATGCAAGTACTCATAGGTTTTTCTTTAACGTACAGCTTTCAACGTATACAGTCTGAAAGTGAGATACGTTGGTTGAAAGGAAAAGGGCTTTGTTCAGCAATGGAGGATTAAAAGGTGGACCTCAATTCGCTCATTTATCCCCAAATAATAAGATGATGAAACAAGAAAAGATGCACAATTTTATATAATCAATTGGATTATAACAACTGTTCTGTATGTTACTTTATTTTAAATTAAATTTTCTTCATAAAAATGTGCGGCTAAATTTTTATATTAGTTGAGTGTTGTTGAGGGCTAGTATGGGCTTGATGAACGGCCGGTAACTTTACGATCTCTTCACTGGAAACCCAACACATTTGAACATACTATTAATGTATTCAGTTGTGTTATTATTGCAAATTTAATTTAACGCGAAGACTTTAAAAAGAGAGAAAGAAACAAAAACTGAAAGACTTAAATTATTCATCCCAAATAACTAATTAAATAAGTAAAATGATGTGCTTTTTAAAAGTCAAAAATTCTGTTTCCAATCATTTTTTTTTTTTTATTTCTAAAGGCAGATTATAAACAGAAATAAAAACAAAAATAAAGAAGGAAGTGTGCAAATTCAAATAAATAAATAAAAAGAAGCTAACAGAAAAAGCTAAAGTTAACTTTTGATACCTAGTAATGATACCTAACCCTATTAAATAATGATACCTAACCCTTTCGTTCAAGTATTAATTATTGTTATATATATAATATCTTTAGAGAAATTAACATTGGTCTAAAATAAAATAAAAGCAACTATTTATACCAATGAAAGCTTAAGAATAACTTACTAAAGAAATGAAGACTGATAAAACTGTCATCAAGTCAGCAGCAATATATGTTATTAAAGCTTGAATAACAACAAATAATGATGAAATTTACTAACTTTTGGAAATGGATTTTATAAAAAATTTCTGACCAATAGTAAACTATTCACAATGGGATATCTAAATCAATGACATCTTAATCATTTGAGAATATATAACCCAATTTATTAAGAACCAGCCTCTACCATAATATATCATAGAGAAAGCATAAATAAAAATAAGTTTATTATAAAGTTCTATTTACATATTTTTTTTCCCCTCTCTCTGATGAAGAAGTAAAAGTAGCTTCGCTGCTATATGCTTCGATATTTCAACAAGTCCAAGTTTATTATAGAATTCTAAGCTTCTGAAACACAAAGATTCTGAAGAGGATGCTTCAGAAAAAAATGGTATGACGTACCAAAGAATCTCCTTGAAACTAAAGAATAGAAATTAAAAGCTTTTAATGGGAAAGATTTAAAACACATTGTTCTCAGCAAGTCTATGTTCACAAAGAACGCTCTAGATCTTACCAAAGAATCTCTAGCTGTCATGAAAATAGAGACTATAAAACTATTAATAAGAAAGTTTTAAATGACATTGTGTGTGTTTCCAGCAAGTTAATGTTCACCACGGACTCTCTGAAAGAAAATTCGAAATATTGTGACAGACTTATTAACGAATTTTATATTTCAAGAAAAATCACGTCAAAAATATTTTTCGCGGAAATAAATTTTTTATTGTTGTACTTTAAGGAAAATTATTTCTTTGTCGTATATTTAGAAATAATTTTAATTTTAAAATCTAATAAACATCTATGGTTTATAGAATCTCTTTCGATTTAGAAAATTAAACATTCGATATTAATCTAATATTAAGAATATTTTCTTTTTAGCATAAAATTTTATAAGATTACTCAATTTGCAAATGGTTAAATTACATTAACAGCAAAGGATTTTTCTTCTTTGAGCATTATACTAACCGACACAGCAAACACAAGTATATAATCACGTGAAACGTGGCCTTAGTGAATAATGATTGAAAATTTAATCATGTAATAAATACACCTACAAAAATATGTGAATGATATTTGAAATTTTTAATCCTGTAATAAATACACCTCTTACAAAAATATATGTTATAATTGGACAAATTACAAATTACATGAAATGTTTGATTTATTCTATTATATTACTATGAGCTATACAAAAAATCATATGAGTATTAGCTGTGGTGTGAAGGTTTTTCTGGGCAAAGTTGTCGAGATTATTGCTGCTGACATAGCTGTATAGTAGTCTTCCGTTGTTGTTGGATCAGTTATGAGAACTCCAACTTGGGTGTTTGGAATTGAAGTCTCCAAAGATGAGGGCGGAGCTTTCATGATTGAGTAAACTGTTCAGTTCCTGTGAGCCCAGTGTGTTTTGAGGTGGTAAATATATGGATGCAAGTACGAGTTTAATGTTGTTAACAGTATTGACGATTCTGTATTTTCAAAGGAATTGCTTGAAATTTCAATAATGTTGAACTTGAAGCAATTTTTAAATATCTGGCGGTTCCACCACCTCAATGTCAGTCCTAATGCAGCTGTAATTAGGAATGTTGATTCTGTTTTCCTCCCTTAGGTGGGTTTCTTGAACCCTAATAACACTTTTCAAAAATATTAATCGCATGATTTCCACTCTTTCCCGACGGCTTACTGATATCGATTAATGAGAGTACGTCCTCTGGCCGTACCCTCACCGCCTTCTGACTCCTCCTACTAGTCACTTTTCTTCTACTGACATTTTTAATTCATGATGAAGTAAAAGCAGCTTCCCTGCTATATGCTTTGTTCTTCCAACAGGTTAATGTTAAGGGTACTATCAGTTCACTTAAATCTTTAAAACTATTTACAATTACTGTATTGTAATATTTAATTCGTTTCGGATGCTCAGCCGTTAGTTAAATATGAAACATCCTGAAAATCATCCATATCATATCATTTGCAATAATATAGTAATTTTTCTACTCTGCATCAAATGAGATATTATTACATCTCATTTGATGCATTGTGAAACTTTCATAATAATGAAAGTTTTCTTTATTTATGAAAATTTTAAAAAATCGTTATGTACATAGTAATTCATATAAGGATACATGTAAATTAATCTAAATGTCTGATTTCGTCACTGTGATCTATTAAATGATTTACACTTCCTGTAAAAAATAAATTACAAACATTTAAATAAAAGTAAAGAAAAATTATTTGGGAAATTAAAATAAATCCACACGTGTACAAAACATATCTCTAAAACAATATAAATCTTTCTAAAGAAATGATAAATTTCTCAAGACAAAAAACTCATAATTATTCACAAAGAATTCTTTGAAAATTTTACTACTCATAAAATACAAATAATCTCTAAAGATGCACACTAAATAAATAAAAATAATGAATTTCGGCACGTCGTCAGCAAGATATTTTATTAGCTAAAAAAAAAAAAGAAGAGAAATCGCTTATTTTGTTACTCAAACTTTAAAAATTTGAAGTACACAAAAAATTATCGATTAATTGTTTTTTTCTTCCCTTAAGTTATAATTTAGAAAGAAAAAATTAATAAAAATGTTAGTTATTGCCAAGTTTTAAATAAAAACTATATTAAGGAAATAAAATACGGTAATATAAAAAATTATGAAAAGAAAGTCCAAACTAAACTTAGTCTAAGAAAAACCCAACCATCTACGTTCATCATAAAAAATAAAAACGCTTGATCTAAAAAAAAATTACAGCTAATATTTTTAGCTATGATCTCATTTACTCCAATGGACCTCGCAATAAAAATTGTTTTCTTTATTCTGATATTAATCAAACCACTGCCTAAATTTGTAGGTCATTTCTGACAGTAATTTTAATGACTTTACTTAATTTTCCAAGTCGCAAAACACATTATGATTATAACTGAGACATTACTTGCATATTTTATGTCAATTTTGCAAACGACAATAAAATACGCATTCTGATTATATATTATTTTCACAAACTGCATACAGTGTAGCATGAGTATACAATTTTTTTTATACAATACTTTTTCATTAGTAATAGCTGGTAGTTTTCATATTACTGTTTCTTGGATTTGTTGTTCTTGTGGAATCTTATTTTGCATTTACTAAACCAATAAAAATAATACGCAATCCAAATTAAAATATAATCTTCTTGCATTATATTTGGAAAACAGAGTGATATAATTATGAAACTTATTCAGCCTATTCAATAATGAAAATTAAAAGCATTAGGTTAATTTTACGAAAATTTTCATTAATTAAAATTTTATTACAATTTTAGAGCAAATAACATGTTTATTTGCAAAATGCAGAAATGTATTTTAATCTTAAAATTGCAATTTTTTCATTTTTTTATCGCTCTCTTTTACCACGTAAGATAGTAAATACTTTCCTGCATAATTTGAGAAGTCTGCGTACAGCTATTATTAAGGCAATAAATATTAGACAAAGAATGGCATTGTAAAACGCCTTTTTTACAATTTCCGTTTGATGTAAAAAATATATCTTTTCCACTATTTACAAAAATTTTTATAATCCCCTTGTGGGATAAATGTAAGGTTAACATAATTAGATAAATACATAGAATAGTTAAATATTTTTTTAAAATTTATAACTTTTAATGATGCACAATATGTGATTGCAGATTTTAGAGTCATCGTTAGAGAATATTTGTTGTGGGAGGGACCATTATGCACTTTCACGCTAATAGAAAGCATGTTCATTTATATATTTCTATTTAATTTATACTGTTAAAACTACATAAAAATAATGAACAGAAGCGATATTTCAATAAATTCAAAACATCGATTTGTAAACCAATTTTTTATTTTTAAATTTGATCATGAAAACTACTTATTGCATTCGCATTAAAAACCTTTTTCGACCTGCAAGTGCAGGACGTGTTGTTACTTTTGTTTGCGACCTCCGAGTAAACAGGATGTTACCTTACCTCATACTGCCTCTCCCCGCCAATGGCAGCGCAGCCGATAGACCTATTGAGAGTCTCCTACCTTCGATGCCAGTCCTTACCTTTAGTGCTGATGATCAACCTCTTGGATTAATTTCTGATCAAATGGCCTACGCCGAATTTCCACCTTAAGGTGATAGTTGTGATATGCCCAGTCGTAAAGGCCCTTTTCAGGGCCACCAAGTGATCTGTGGTAATAATGTGCCAGGTGTAATGCCCGTTAGGGTTAACGAAGGCAACATGCAGGGTGCTAACCCTGATTCACCGAAATATAGTAATCTGAGACAAGCTTCCATTAAAAGTGTTGTGCCGAATATGGATCAACTACGCTGCCTTAATCCTAGTGTTCCGATTACTCAATTGGAAAGGTGTAACACGTTACTAGAATTGATTGCAAAAAGTGAGCTCCTACAAATTCTAGCAACTACTAATAAGAGAATTATGGAAGGAATGGAATCTGTTGATGTGAATTATCACGCCAATCAACACTGGATTTATGTAGATCAACTATACCAACATGCATTTCTATGCAGCCAAGAAGTAAGTGTTCTCAATTTGTTTATTGTTTGATTTCAAATTGTCCCTTGCATGGTGATTCTAAAATTAATAATAATGTGTTTAATTCTGATACGGATATTGATATATTGTTTTTAATAAAAATGTAAAATCTAATACAAAGACCAAAGCCAATTCTAATAGAAAAAAATCTTCTAAAAATATTAAAAATAAAAATAAATGGCCAATTCTTAATACTAATAATAATAAAAATAATTCTGAAACTCAATTAAATAATGAATTTAATGTTGTAAATAATTCAAATGACTGTAATGATAATATGTGTTTAAATGTGAATGATAATATGTGTTCTAATTCTGTAAACGCATCCATTAATCATGCAAATGGAATAATGTTAATAGCTGTTATTGATTTTTCTGATTATTGTGCAAATGAAAATAATAGTTCTAATCCTGAAAATAATGATAATATTGTATATAGTTATTCGCAATTGCCAAGCACCAGTAGTGTTGGCAGATTAAATGGTACCCCAACTAGGGGTAAAAGAACTATCACTAATTTGAATGATGAAGAAGAGTACATCAGGCCAAAAAAAAAAAAAAACTGTTAATGTTCAAATTATTACCCCCTGTCAAGAAACGGTTACACAAAATAAGATTTCGCTACTAAATAAAATTAATTCTGACCAAAATGAGGTCCCGTCTAACTCCACCCCTAAAAATAATGTTCCACCCATCCTGTTAAGATAAAAACAAATCACAAGTTTAATTTGTGATTTTAATTTGTTATTTTTTAAGCAATGACTTAAAAAATAACTGTGATATAAATCTTAAAGCCAAACTGTCTGGTGAATTCCTTAAGGTTTTCCCCGAAACCATAGAAAAACACAGGAAAGTAACTAAGTTTTTATTAGACAATCAAATAGAATGCTTAGTTATAAAAAATGGGCTTCAGAAACCTGTCAAGGTAGTGATAAAAGGTCTTCCCAGTAACACCCCCTTGAGCTTATAAGTGAAGATCTATTAAATAAAGGGATTGATATAGCATCTGTTTCAGTTATGAAAAAACACAGGGTAAAAAAACCAATCCCTTGCTTCTTAGTCACTTTAAATCCCAATGAAGCTGCACAAAAAATGTATGAAGTAAAAGAGGTAATACACCTCTTAATAAAAATTGAAAAATTTATTAATAACAGACCGACTCAATGCTTTAATTGTCAGGGTTATGGTCATAACTCAGCCAGTTGCCATCTATTAGGTTGTTCGGAAAATCATTTCGTTTTTCCCCAACTGAATAAATTTTGTGCTTGTGAAAACCAACAATTTTATGAGAATGAAATCAGGCTACGACTAGAAAGATGGTAAAAGGTATTGGACTAGAATCGACAATATACAATTCAATAAAATATTTATTCGCTATATCTTTTTCATTTTCTTATAAACCGAAATAACTTTCCGAACAACCCAATAAAACCCAACTGCGCTAAGTGTGGTGAGAAGCATTCTTCTAAAGAGTGCCCTCACAAAAAAATTGATATCCCAAAATGCTGCAATTGTGGAAATACGTCCTATGCTGGCTGCCCGGCAAACCCAGTTAACAAAAACAAAAAAGTTGCTAAAACCCCTATCAAAACATCTACTACGGTGACCAAAAATATTTCATTCGCTCAGATGGCAGCGACCAATGTAAATAAACAAACCCCAAACTCTCTTGACCCCACCTCCACCTTCCCTGATCTCGGTTCTTTGGAAAACATTCATACAATAATTACTCTTTTAAAAGAAATTAATTTGATCTTCAAAGCTTACCCTACGCTTTTGCAGGTGATACCTCTATTAGAAAAAACTGTACACCCAACAGACAAAGTCAGTCTGTTATTGAAAGTCCTCAGTACAACTGAAAATAATAATGGTAATTAAAAAATTTGAAAATTTAAAAATC
>JAPDSC010129957.1:0-21664 GCA_026290005.1 Latrodectus geometricus
AATACAAAATGCTACAAGCTATAGATACAATGATTACAGTATTTTTTTAACTCCTATTTACAGAAAGTTTTGCCTCTAGAAGGGGAGTTGAGGACTTTGATCTACCCAGCATTCGCCTGTTTCTGTTGGAAGGAAAACCCCAACAAAAAACTTCCAACTGGTAGTAAAACGAGAAAACATTCAATGCAAGGGAAGCTCCTTTAAAAAGTCAACACAGGTGAGAATTTTGAAATATCCAATTTTTTATGCTGTGATCGCCGAGTTTTTCTACAGCTTCTTGCTTCAGGAGAGTCTTCGCATCCGAAATAGTGGTGAGTAAATCACTTTTTAGTTCATTACTTTTAGACAAAACTGAAAAATGTCCATTTTCTGCACACTTTTTTAAGTAAGTGAATCCGTATTGCCTTTCAACAGTCGTTATATCATAGATTAACTTCACTATATCAGAGTTCTTCAAGATTTTGAAGTCAGATACATTCTCTGAATTATTCGGTTCCTTAAGAATGGCACTTTTTATGCAGTAGGAAAATTCATCAAAGAGAACGGGGTAAATATATTTCAATCCATTATCGGCAGAAACTAAATATCCGTAGCGTTCCATCTTCATGCAACGAATGAATCTCTATTTGGTTACTGTTGCCTCAGCACATTTACCATTGCGACGCAGCTTTGCCTTTTAGCGTGAAAAGAATGACAACAATTCCTCGGTTTTAGTTTCTTAGAAAATCTTTTGATCAGCAGTTCGTTTCTAGATTTATTCACTTTGCTAAGATCGTTTAAATTTAAATTTCGATTGAATTTATATAAAAAATATAAACAAAAGTATCCGCAGGTTAGAGTAAAAATATCCTCAAAACAATATTCGTTGTATACCGTATGCTTAGAATTACGTGGGAGGAATTTTAAAATGTTGCCTGACGGTGCATTTCCATAACTATCGAAATACAAAGCCACGTCGTTATTAAAATAAACTGCAACCCAGTGATAACTGGGTTGCAGTTTATTTCAATAACTGGTAATTTTTGAGAATCTAAATTTATGATGAAAGAATTAAATTTATTTCTAAACCACGGTAGTTTGTCGGAAGCGAATACACCACCAAAACCTTTACGGATAAATCTATCGGCGCAGGCGAAGCGACATACAGAAACGGTATCCATTTAATAGTCCGTGAATACAGAACGCGACTTGTCAATTTCAATACAGCTATAATATTCTGCGTATACAATCAGGTTCTGAGTACTTACAAGGGGAGAATGAAATTTCAAATCGATTGCAATGTTACCATTTTTTGCAGCGCTGGCGTGACTTTCTCCAGAAGCAAAGTCGGGAGTTAAATCGAAAGCGTACAAAGTGTACCCGATTTTATATTCTGAAGAACTAATTTGATGTTTTGATGGTTATGATACCTGTTCAATTGTTTCAATAAAGTTCTTCCGTACGGGAAAATATAGCGGTCTTTGATAATGTTTAACAATCTGTGCAGAAGTATCCGTCATGCAAGGTATAATTCTTTAAAGGGGTGAAAAAGAGTCCCCCACGTGATGTGAAGAAACCAAATCGGAGTAAACAAAAATTTCAGTAATTCTAGTGTCTATCTCTAAGAGGATACTTACTGGTGCGCACTCCCGACTCAAAATGAGTGATTTCAAAACCTAGCATATCTGCTAAACCCTTAACAAATTTTACTTCGTAGGTAGTGGGAATTATCATCCTCACCCTTAAATCGGGTAGCTGACTAAAATGAATGTGTTTGAATGCATCGAAGAAGCTTCGAGGATTTTTATACATGCCAACATCTATTTTTAATTCCTCATTGTGTGTTTTAATCTCTAGGGATTCATAATATTCGTAAATGCGCAAGTAAAATGCCTCTCCAATTTGTAATTGCACATGAGGATCGGTTTTAAATGTTCGCGTACCTTTTATAACTACTTTATCCTCCGTTAAGTAAAGTTTTTTAAATAAAAAAGATTTCTTTCATTAAAATCACTTCTGTTGTGCCTGTCACATTAAACGTTAATTCCATTTTCGCCGCATCAAAAGAAAACTGCACGAAATTTTGCAACTCGAATAGTTTTAAATAGATATTAAAAGCAACAATCATGTCTGATACGGCAGTTAGAGGTAATTTGATATCGTCTTTAATAGGTTTATTCGGTATCATATGCTCGCTCACTCTTTTTGGATTTCTGTTGAAAGCATAGAATACAATTTTTAAAGGATACTGCGTGTAAAGACTATACTTGAGATCTTTCGATTTGTCAATAATCATATCCTCATTTTTTTGATGAAACATGTATTATAATTTGTGGCCATCGTCTTTTTTAATATCTATTTCATAGCCGTCCTGTATAACAATGTTGATTTCAGACGTTTCTTCGTGTGGTATAAATTCTATTGATGCATTTTTCAAAAACGCTTTATCAATTGCATTATTTACAGTTTCACACAATTGAAAAATGGTCGGCATTTCATCGTAATTCAGCTTAATTTTGCGGTTGGCGTATTTCGTTTTCACCCATTCTTGCGTTTTATATGAAACTGAATAGCTATTATTATGGTTGTTCACATTGAACCAATTCCTAGTTATAAAAATCTCACTGAGACCAACATCCCAGTCACCGTTCAACATAAGAGGAGATGATAATTTCGTGCGAAACGAAGACTGCGTGTTTTATGGAAAATAACTTGCACTCGTATTACTGGGTAAGGTTACGTAAAAGTTATTCACAGCTTCCGAATCCATGATTGCTTCACCCAGCTATTGTGATCATCGGAATATCCTAACCACTTTACAAAGTATTCTTTTTTTCAGCTGGATCCTCTCGTTTTTAAAATTTTTTCTACTCTCCAAAAATCGCCGGACTTTTTTATCACTCTCTGTATCACCTCCTCGTAGAATCGTCCGCCTACGACCTTTCCTTTCAAATCATTCAACACGTATGTCGGCTGTGCAGTGGGATAACGCTTAAATATATAAAAGACTTCATCCGTCCAATTAAGGTAAGTAACCTCTCCGAAAGGTTTTTTTGGCTTTTGAAATTCTGACTTGTTCTCCCGGGTCAAATTTAAATTTTATGTCGCCTTCATAGCCGTACAGCTTTTTAAAAATAATACTCTCGTGTACGGGTTTTACTTTGAATGATGCGAATCCGGTACTACGTTATACGCTTTCGTCATAACTTTTTAAAACCGAGGGTAGTATATCTATGTATTTATAAGATCTACGGTGTGTAAAAATGCGATAAAGTTTGTTTTTTAAGGTTCGGTTAAATCGCTCAACGACGGCTGCTTTGTTTTCGCAGTAAGATGAATAATGGTGAATTTTTTCTTTTTAAATAAGGTTTGAACATGTTTGTTATAGAATTCCAAACCACGATCTGTTTGCACATTAGATACCGGGCCAGTTCGTCTGAACAGTTTCTCTAAAGCATCGGTGAGAATTTCCGCTTTCTTGTTTTTCAGTGGAATCGCATAAGCATATTTTAAAAACACATCTATTGCAGTCAAAAGAAATTTACTGCCTTCATTATATTGGAAAATTTTGACATGTCAACTAAATCACATTGGATTAATTCACCTATGCCGTACGCCATAACTTTTCGACGCGGAAACTTAAATCGTACAGGTTTGTGCTAAGTGTAAGTGTCCTGCGTAATTAGCCATTCTTTTTCTTCTTCAGTAGAAACGGATGCAGGCTTTGCAAATTTTAAAATACCTCCGTATGAAGCTGGATTTTACATGTTGTAATAAATTTTACGGAATTTTTTTATCCACCGCCGCAGATTTCTTTTCCTCAATTAGTAACTGGCGAGTAACTTTTTATGTCACACAAAGAGAGACTTCTCTCTCTCTCTCTCTTTAATGCTTAGAGTTCTTTTTACCGCTTAGGAGTCGACAAACTCAAACGTTTTCTAATTGCGTCATATGATATTCAAGAGGTTTGGAGAGTTTTCTGTTCCGCGTTTTTTTAATCGGTGATGATCTCTGCGATGTTTCCCGAGAAAATGACGGATCAAATTCTTCGGCGCTCGACACATTAAACTAGCCAGCTTTTAACAGTTGTAACACATTTTTATTTCCTACCCACGAATGCGATATATTAATTTTACGGAGAACGTGAACAAAATCGCCGAAGTGTGCCGGTTCTCTTTGGTTTTTACGATTGCGCAAAAGATAAGAGAAAAAATCGGCTATCCTGGTATTTTTAAGAGGAACGTTTTCCCCCAATTCATTCCAAGAAACGTATCTCGTTTTCAATTTTTCTACAATCATAGGTATGAATTTCCAAAACTGTCGAGGGGTGGAGGCAAAAATGTCCTGTAAAATTTTGTCGCTGCTGTTATCTAAATCCTTTCTCTCGACGTCTGTACCGTCTTTTTTGGAATACAGTAGTCGTTCTTTTCTTCATTCGCAATAGTCACTCTCACGGGTTCTACCGGTTCTTGCACTATTTTCTGATATGGCATGATAAGATGACTCAACAGTTTTACTTTCATATCGTCGGGCAACTTTCCACTCTCTAGTAAATCGACAATATCGTTTTCCACACGTACTTTGGGATTTTTTTTTAACACCGTAGTTAGATATCATATCCTCCGGTATAAGAGCCATTTTTCGAGCCATAATTGTTCGCGACTCTGTTTTAAACAAGTCACCTGAAAGTTGTAAAGATTTTTATATCCACTCGCGAGAGGAACTTTAACACCTATTGGAGGAATTATTCAGATTCAGTTACCAATAACGCGACCCGCCATACCGGCAACAGCAGAAACTAAAGCGGGAAGAATAATCGGTAAGAAGCCACCGCTCTGTCCACTCAAGAGTTGCTTCTTCTTTTTCATGCAAGTCGAACGCTTCGCTAATTGTCTTATGGCTGTTTTATATTTACGAAGTTTTTTGACATCCGTGTTAAAGTTACCCGCGAGTACATTCAAACATATTTCAGACAAATAAGTAATCTGCGATTTATCAGCTTGACTCAGTAATGCTTTTTTCTGTTTCGAAGAGCATTTAGATAAGTAATTGAGAAAATGAGAATGTTTTTTCAATTTTCTCATTATTGCGGTTGATGTGTCCAATAAATACCACTGCTGTCTGGAAACAAGCTATCGCGCAATCTGTGTTGATCCGAAGTCTGCGGATCCACGACTAAATAACCGCGAGGTTTGCTCTTAGCTTTTATATATGCGTCCACTAGAAAGCGCGAGTTTCGAGGATACAGCTGTCGCCCCAGGCAGTTAATCTGATTCATGTCACGGGCGTTTTTAAACAGTATGAGATAGATAGTGAGAATTTAAACTAATGTCGCGCATCACCTACGATCGAGGAAACAAATTCTGTAAAATCAAAATGACGGAAAATCCGGTGTGATGGGATTTTCTGACAAATAAATCTGCAATTGTTTCATCAAAATGATGTATAAAGTCATCTATTACAATCAGATCTCCGTTCTCATACTTATCCGGCAAACCTCTCACGAACTGAAAACCAGGTTCCTCTGAAAACCACGGAGCTGAATATAAATAACACCATTTGACTTTACGAGGTTGTTTTTCGTAAATATTTTCCTTAATCATTTGCCGAACCAGCGTAGTTTTACCAGCCTGGCTCGGACCCACCATCAAACACGTACTAGGAAACTTTAATTTTAACATTGTAAGCACACTCTTCAAAACTCTGATTCTGTCAACTGTACGTCTATTACCTCGGGTTTCGAGTAGCCGGATTCTTCTCGCCAAAAGTATCTAATGTCGTAAACCGAGCGATTTTCTCTCTAAGAAATGTGTAGAAATATACGCCTTCCGATATTTTCGGAATAATATCAACTCGTGTTATTTAAATAAATTTTTCCTGCGTCATCACAAGTTTTTATCAAAATAAGCGGTTCGAGAATGCAAATAATGACGAGTAGAATAATAATCAAAGTGGCTTTTTGCGACAAGAAGCTCGAAATATCCATTTTAAAAAGTCAGTATTTTAATTTTTTCTTCAAGATCTTAAAGCAATATTCGTATATTTTGCTTTAATGAGCAGTATGGTTGTCTACGAGCTTTTGACAAAACGCTAGAAACATTCCGATGTTATAGATGCTAAAACCCTTTAAAATACTTCATCACCCACTCCGGTGAAAAACTGTTCATCTATTACACTTTTTGACGAAAGTTGGTCTAATCTATCTCCGCAAAACGAGAAAATGTCTTCCATCCTATAATCGCTAAATTGTTTCTTCGAACCAGTTTTAAAATGCATGCGTTTAAATACTATTACCTCGTCCTTTTTAAAAATAAGCAAATAAAAATAACGTGTGCAGAGCCACCATCCTTTGATAACCTCGCGGATAAAATAATTCTTCACCATTCATTCTTTCTACAGTGCACACATCGCATGCTATAAAAAATCTTTCCGTTCCCGCAAAGGGTCTACGCGACCCTTTGCAAAACGGAAAGATTTTTAATTACAACCATCTTCATAGCAAACGGATTACTCAACACCACTCCACACCACTTCACCTTCCAGAAATATTCACCCTCCCCCACGTGGACGAAGCACGTCTCACATCTACTCCGAATGAACTCCCGCATCACGCCACGCCACGCAACACCACACCAAGCAACCAACACGCGCGCCAGTCAGGCCGCCGCAAATGTATGCCTTCCACAATTGTTCTATTTTTAGTAAAACTGATACAGATATGAACACATATATACTACTCTTATCTTTAATAAATCTTTAATTTTTAACAAAATTATATTAATGTATTTTTAGACATAGAATATTAACCCTCTTGCTGTATCAGAAGTGTTTCATATAATTTGAAAGGGAAAAAAAAGGGAAACTGGTTGATAGATTTGGATGAACAAGTTCTCTTGTGTTCATCATTTTTTAAAGATCTAATAAATAAACAATTACATACATATAATTTCAGATTTTTTAATATTTCAGAGTAATTCATAATTTAAATGAAATTTCTACAGCTATATTAAAACTAGGAACTGTTTGAATACAGAGTAAGTTTTATTAATTTATCATTCTAAGAGAAGTTTATGTAATTGCAATTCAATATATGATCCTGTTATCAGTGATATTTTTAGTTCTGGCAGTACGAGAAATGGAAATAATAAATGAGAAAACTTATTACCTACGAGTAACTCCTTTTTTCATTTTGCATTCATGGAATTCCTCTTACCATAGGTATATCAAAATACATTTGAAATAAATAATTATAATACTGTAATAGAAAATATTGTTTTTTTCTTCTGTGATACAAATGTAAGCAATGATATGCTAAATTTAACTATAATTTTATTAATTTATTTTGAAAATATAAAATATAATTCTAAGAAAAAATATATGATTTTAAAGAATTACTGATGAACCCAGGTGCCTGTGCAGGTGATAAAATGCGCCAAACAATATTATAGAGTCGGATTGCATTTGTGTGATGTACTTTCGTTTTATGACTTAACATGAGCGAAATTTGTTACGTGTGCTAATAATCCTTGAAGCTTTTTTTTATTAATAATTTCTTTTCTATTTGATTACAATTTAAGCCTTTGAAGTCTATTCCATAGCAACGCCATAATCTTAATAAAAAAAAATTTTATTTAGTTTTTTTATTTAATTTGTTCAATGAAATCCTTTTTAATCTCATTTGTCAAAAAGTAATAGTTTTTTTCATTTGAAACTCAGTTACAAAATTACTATTATAGAATTCAATCAATTTACTTAATTCAATGACTACTATACTTGATTACATTATTAAAATATTACAAATTAGTTAAGGACTGAATGCATCTGTATAAATAATGAATTAAGGATTTATCCACATTAGAGGATATCTACCAAAAGAAAAAGTTACTATACTTTACTTTCATGGATCCGTAATAAAAATTATACCATGATTATAACTATGATACAACTACTTTTATATGGGTTGTAGTTTCCAAATTTACACTTACTTTTAATTTGACATCTAATACCTGTCTTTGGATTTTCATCAGAAGTATTCCACAAAATACAATTCTAGATGATGACAAGCCATTCTTTAAATACTGTTGTGTACAACTTTTCACGTTTCACTCATTCTAAAGTGTCGTAAAACTCTGCATATTGTGATGAACAAGCCTATTCTATGAATTTAAATTTATGATAAAAATTAACACGCAAATAAATTATACTACATGTTTAATAACAAGGAATTTAAAAATTAAGAATAATAGTTAAAGTGAAGATGTTGAACAATTTCTATTTTATTGTACATAATTCCATGCATAAAATATAAAAATTAAAAAAAACATGGTTAATATTAAAAGTTACGATGATCTATAACATTAACTATTAGCAATATAAATAAGTTATAGTTTTTCAACACTCCATTTATATGCTGATTGTTTGATTTTTAGAATTGGATTATTTAACCAGTGGGGTTTTTAGTATTGGGCTTATATTCAGCACTGGGGAAAACTTGGCACCCAATACAGGTACATAATTGGACTTATCTTGGCATGTCGTATATTAGGAAAAACTTTGCGCCCATTATTGGTCCTATATTAGGGCTATCTTGACCAATATTGCCAATATTAGGCAAAGCTATTTTGCCATTTCAGAAGAATGTACGACCAGAAGACAGAAATGTATTGAGATTTCTATGATGGAAAAATGAAGACAGAATAATTATAAGAGAATACAAGTATTGTAGAGTAGTTTTTGGATTAAAGTCGAGCATTTTTTTTATTAGATGTTACTCTTATGCATCACTTGCTTGGTTGGTTGGTTAGGTTTTGTGGCACAAAGTCCATAAAGGACAAACTGCGCCAAAAATTAAATTTTAAAGAGAATTGACAACTTTTAGGCAAAACCCAAACTCAACAATAAAAAATTAAAAGGCAAAAATAAATGTATATATTTTATTTATAATCAAAATAAGTATAAGTTTTAAAATGAAAGTAAAAAAACATGTCCATAAAATTTAATTAACTGCAGAAAACCAATTTCCCTTAAAAAGGCAAAAAGGTTTCAGTGGGTTGACTCTCCTACTAAATCATACATGTTTAAAAAAGTCTGTTGCAAAAAATTTAAAACGGTAAACGTTAAAATCAAAACATGAAATTAAAATATGAAAAACCGTATATGTTTCCTCACACGTATCACGCTATGGATTCAATTCACTAAGAAAATAATGTCTATGTGTGAAACGTGTGTGTTCGATATGAAGGCAAATGAATCTAACATCTGTTCTTCAAAAATATAAAACTGATGAAAGAACGAGGTATGGAAAGATGGCATGCAATTTATTAGAGACCTGCATACTCCATAACTCTTACCAGAGAGAATGAATACATTTTTTACAGCCCTTCTTACGTCGAAAAGAGGGACAGATAAATGAAGCAAAAACGATGCAGCTTTAGCAGCTGCATCTGCCTTTTCATTTCCCTCTAGACCTACATGACCTGGAATCCAATAGAAATTGATTTCATAACCCTTGCCAGCAAGGGAATCCAATGCTCTGAAAATCTTGGACACAACATGCCGACAAATATTAAAGTTTCTCAACACTTCTAAAACACTCAAACTATCAATACGCAAGCAGATTTTATAAAACTTTTCTGTATTCACGAGCTGAAGGGCTTGATGAATGGCCGAGGCTTCAGCAGTAAAGATGGAGCAGGGTGTATAGAGGCTGTAACCATAAACGGTATAAGCATATAAAATACGCCACAGCAAACATGTCCTGTAGTTTTAGATCCATCCGTAAACACAGGCGTGTATGATAAATACTGACAGCGATGACTTAGATAAAGCTGTTGAAAAACAGTTGAAGTTGTGTTCGATTTTCTAAATTGAACAAATAGATTAATAATAGTTACCTATGGAACATACCTGGGCAAATATGAATGTAAGTCCTTTAAAAAAAACGAACATCATATAGGTCTGTCAAAAAAAAAGATGAGATTTAGTACAAGTGAGTAAAGGTTGGATTCTATAAGGACAAACATCGAACAGTCTTTAGTACAGGAGTCGAAGTCAAGGAACGTAAAGGATGTTGATTGATAAACATTATTTTCGCGTAGTAATTGAGAGACAGCTGCATTCGTCTCAGGTCTAAAGGCAATTGTTGGCAAATAACATAAAGACTCTGGACGAGTAATGTGTGAAATTCACCTGAACATATTTTCAAAGCAGAGTGATGCAAGTAGTGTGTGTTTGCCGGAGCTGGACCAGCGACGTTTAGACCATAAAAACCACCCATAAAAATCTCCACCCACTTTTAGAAACAATGGCCTCCAACCCCTCCATTAAATTTCCAACCCCCTTTTAGAATCAATGGTGTGAACGCCACCCATTAAATTTCAACCCCTTTTCAAAAAACAATGGTCCCTAACCCCTCCATTAAATTTCCACACCCTTTTAGAAACAATGGCCTCCAACCCCACCCATAAAATTTCCGCCCACTTTTAAAAAAATGGTGTAAAAAAGTCCCATTAAATTTCCACCCACTTTTAAAAACAATGGTCTAAAAAGCCCCCCATAAAATCTACACCTACTTTTTAAAACAATGGTTGCAAAACCGTCCATTCCACTTTTAAAATCTATTTTTTAACCGCACCCACTGGTATAAGAAAACTCCGCCCTCTTTTATAAAAGTACGAATTCTATAAAACCCAATTTAAAAAAGCTCTTAAAAATGATCTGAAAAGTCGCTGAGACGGTAGGGTACCTCCTTAGGAGAGCACCCCCCTTTTTCTCAGAACTTCGCAAGAAGAGAGATATTTTAAGTATTTAAAGACAACAAATATATAAACAAAGAAATGGAAATGAATAAAAAGGAAACCCATTTGATTAAGGTATGCACTCGCATCACATTAATTTATAGCTTTCGAGCAGAACTTCAGAAGCTTCAATCGATGATACTTTCATCAATAACCCCATCTGAAACGAGAGAATTCATGGAACGCTTAGGAAACTTACAAGATAAGTTTCAAAAAATAATTGAGAGTCTTGATGAGAGCTGAAGGAAACAATTGTTTTATGACTGTAAAATAGAAGGAAGAATCCCAACTCTTTGTCTTTTAATAGTTCGAAAACTATTAAAAAATATATTTCCCGCATGGTTCATCATTATACTTTATTCTTCATTTGTTATTGTACAGTGACCGAGGGCTAAAGTGTTAATACCATCTGGTAATATGTGTCGTTTGTCATCCTCCCCGGAGAGGGCAATTTTATTTACACGTATGGAATGAATCTCATGTTTTGTGCTTCTGATGAGATTCATGGTTCTGTGCTGTACTTCACGCTTGAATAGGCAGTTCTTGTAATCCTCGAAGGTTATTCTATTTTTCACAACGCACTTCTTGACCCCTTTGGATTTTTTCACCAAGTCTGTTTCAGTCTTGCAGGCGTACATTTTTGATCTTAATCCGACGAACTCTTCCATAATTTTTCCAGCATGCTCATCCTTCATTTTCCCCAGAACCTTTTTATTCACCCTCGGCATCTTATACCTATTATTTTCCTGATAATCTGAGGTGTCAAAGTAGTCAATCATTCCTTTCATATCTTCATAAAAGTCCTCAGTTTTTACATCGTATATGAAGCTGTCCGTGTCCATATATAACAGTTTAACATCCTCTCCATACTTGGGTTTCATCACATTATAATGAAAGTCGTACATTAAATGCTTGGATAGATCCAATATACTCATTCCAACATAGATGGGCTTATCAAAGCACACTTTGGTTTTGTTCATATGTATGGCGACTAAATTCTCATCGAATATAGTTCTCCCCTTAAAATTCGGTTTAGCTATAAGCTTTTCAACTTTCTTGGGATCGCATTGAAGTCTGATGTCGAGGCGTTTTCTGATGTTCTCCATCGTCTTCCCGAACACGGAGTTGTTCATGAGTTTGTAAAAGTCCTTTTCGAAATCATTAGTTGCCTTGGTTCTCATCTGAGTGTTTAGGTCTATATACTTCTGCAGCCAATTAGACTGGTTGAACTCCAGCACTCTATGCACCTTTTTCAACTTTAGCCCCAGCTGTAAATATTGTTTTAGAACCCTGTAATGAATGACGTACCGCTCTTTATCATACAGGGTTGTTAGAAGTTTAACCTGCTTCGAACCATCGGGTATTCTGTTCTCAGGGGCTAATGGTAAGTCTGAATGGGGATTATGCAGATATTCAGGATAGTGCAGATCACACTCTAGAATGTATCCTTTATCCGCATCATCTGCTATTTTGGTCACATCAATACCAGAATTTCCCCACTTGAAACCACCATATGGTAAGAATTGGCTCATTGCCCAACCATATAAGTTATTGGCGTCGAGATACATTAGATAATTAGATCCTTTTGTTTTATCATAAACCTTCATGTATTTATTATTAGCTCTCCCATATCTGTTACAACACTGAGATACACCTCCTCTTGTGCCTCTTTCAAGCATAAGTACCATATCATAATTGCTTAATAACTCTAATTCTACTCCAGTGGACTTTAACATAGCATCCCAAGAGAGTCCAGGTGCAGTGAAGTACCATGCGGGATCCAGTTTGTAGGTCTTAATGCAGACATCCCTAAAATGTTCTATAATATCAGTCAAGATCAATACATCAGTCTTCACATATAAATCAGAATACTCGCCTAAATTTTTGATATTGAAGGCATTCCAGACTTTCTTGGCGTGTTCATAGTCCTCATATGATATGTGTGATTCAGTCATTCTATTGTAAAATTCTTCTTGTGAAGGCAGCTTGGTTTCTTCGCATTTGTCCCACGAGTCCATGTAATCGTATGGATAGACACCTTTTCGGGTGACGAGGTCTAGCTTGTCCTTGGGGAAGTACTTGGCTGTCTCCCTGAACTCCTTAACATTTTTCGCAAGACTGTCGAGGCTGCTGGCCATGAATCGAAATGAATCAATAAACCTCAATTTTATTCCAGGGACCTTGACTTTCTTCCCTTTATCATTCTCCACTATTTCTGCTCCCACCTCCTTGCTGAACGAGATGTATTTTTCATCGGTGTTCGGTATAACGTCAATGTCTCCATTATCCCCTCCAAGTTCCTTTATGAACAGGTGTGCATCATATCCGGATAAATTATGGATGAAGACTGGGATAAAGGAAGGGTTTCGATACATTAAGTTGCATAAGTTATGCGCTGGACCTCTGTAGTTTGATTCACATTTTGATGGGTCGATCAAATGGTCATGATCTCTCACTTTTTCGTGGTCCTCGTTTGAATAGGGTGATGGCTCTGTTCGGATGTTCAACTCGCAGATATGACATACATCTGTTCTCTGAAAGTGCTCTTCATCTTGGACAGTCATCTTGATTGGATGCTTCTCGTCATAAATTTCCTTTATCTTTAGAGCCTCTATCTTTAATGTATCATAAAATACTTTAGTGGCATCGGGACCTCTGTAAACGATGGGTGCTTTATAGTCTCCATGTTTGTATTTGATGTAAAGGCAAAAATTCATAGGTTCATGCCTTTGGTATTTTTGCATGTACGATGCACTTTCATCAGGTACACAAGTATCCATCTTATTCGTCAAACACTCGAAATCTGCATTTATCGTGAAAGGTACTCGTAATGATTTATGATAATTTTTGAACTTCAAAGAATCACCTTCCTCAGGCATTGCTATTTTAACAGCCTGATTTTTCTTACAGTCCTTTTCATGCCTTTGCAGATCTTCCTCAGAGCGATAAAATAGCAGGCATCTTTCACATGGGTATACTCTTTTCTCGTGTTTACTTAATTGAGCACTGATTAATTTTGACATGTCTTTTATCCAGCAATAGTGGCTGTTGCCTTCTTCGTTTTTTATGTAGAGCAAATTGATATGTTTATCTGCTTTATTTCGAGTTATCCTCAAGGGGTATACGTCCTTATTTTTGGACTCATATGAATATATGTTCACCGATACATTATTCAGTTTTTCAAACTTGTTAATGACTCTATCCTCCATCTTCACTGGGAATTCAATGCCTTCGAAACTTAGCTCATTTTCGTATGGTTTATATTTAGAGACTCTATCCACGTGATCATCAGCTGGATAAAGAGCGGACAGTATCGCCCACTTAAAACACTCGTTATCCCTTTCATTTTTTACGTTTATGACTGCTTTCTTACTTTTAATCACTTTTGGTAGATCAATGTAGGATGATCCTCTCAGTGGGTTGTACTTATTGATCCTCACCTCAAGGTTTTTAATCCTGACAAGCGTCCAACCTGAACCCCTAGCAACAAACTCCTCCATCTCTGTCAATAATTTTTGGATAACCGATCTGTAATAGTCTACCAAATCGGTCGATTCTAAGATGACTTCATTTTCTGTTTTGAAGTTCTTCTCCATTTCTATCAGTGAGTCATCCTTCCCCTTTTCATAGTCGCAAAGGAACTGGAAGTTAACCTTCAGCCCATGCAACCTTTTCAGATGTTTGGTGATGAGACCGCGGACTAGAGATGAAACACTGTTCAAAAAATCTACGGGAAGCACCAGATTGTGTTCGTTTGGGATATCATACGTCTTCAGCCGAGACTTAAATGCCGTCTCAACTTCTTTGGCGGTATACAGCCTTCTCTCTCGTGTATCTGAAAATATGTCAGAATCAAAGGTGAAATAACGGTTGAACAATACTCTTTCTATGTATGCTATGATGTCCGCCTTCCTTCCTAATGTGGAATAGCCTCTAATGCCATGCGATCGACAAAATTCACGAAGTTGGCTGATGGTCATGCGATGCAGCCTCTGTATAATTTCAAGACCACCTCTGTGATCCTCCTTTCCGGAGACCTTTCTTGGTTGATAGTTTTGATGAGCTTTAGATTGCAAGTGCTTGGCTATACCTGCTTCCTTAAATAACTTACCGCAGCATCTGATTTTACGCCCCCTCTTTCTTTGCTTGCCAAACAAGTCCTTGTGGAAACTGGAAAAGCCACTATGGTTTTGAATGAGCTCAATCAGCTCCGCCTTCTTAAGTTTCGAGTACCCTCGAATATTATGTTCCCGACAGTAGTCTTGCAACTGCCGAACGGTTTTAGATTCCATCTTTATATATATATCTCGTTTCTTTAAATACTTAAAATATTGAGGGGGTACATTCAATTTTAAAAGACATTTTGATGGTTTAACAACCATGAAAACGCAATTCAAACTAAACTAGTTTGTCGAGTATGCTAAGTACTCCATCTAAATCTTCTAAACCCTCATCTCGCAAATCATCGTTTTCTTCGCTAAAAACTATGTCATACATTTGATCAAGGCAAGCAAGGAAAAATGTCCTCACATCAGCGAATAATCTAGGATGATCGTTCCCGAGATATTCTAGAAGTGGTGTCAAATTTTCACATACATATGCTAATGAACACATTTCCCCACCTGCATTAGAATACAGGGCTTGAAGGTTATCTAAATGTGTGTAAATATTTTGATAAACTGAACTTTGCATTCTTTTATATACTAAATGCGTTTCTTTAAATGCTTAAAATATTGAGGGGGGTTCATTCAATTTCAATGGTACCATTACCTGTTAGTTGAGAGAATCACCTTTAATCTCGTAAAGGCTGGCCTCCACAGTGAACTTTTACTTTTTCAAGACGACAAAGCAACCTGTGGTACTTAAAGTCAAGATTTATTTTCACATTTCTTTAAAAGAAGTTAAAAGGAATACTTTTAATAATAAATGTCAGATGAAATGATGGAAATATTAAAACACTTTGGTCAAGTCAACAAAGTGTCTTCAACTCAAGAGTGTGCACACAAATTTGTAACCAAAGATGATTATGAATTTTATGTGTGTATGACATGTCACGAAGAGCTGAGATACAATCCTAATAAACGTCCTATCGATGGAAAGCAGTTATACTTGATGATGAAGATGCAACAGAGGAGTCAAAGCAGAGTGAAAAATCTCACTAAATGGTTAAATGGGTTTAATATTCCCTTAGAAGATGTGATCTTGGTGGAATTCCTTACATTTATTCATAAATATGAAGAATTGTTTCCAGAGCGGAAAAACTTAATCAGCAAAGAATACATTTTATTTCATCTGTTGCGGAAAAGAGATTTTCAGGTACCGCTTAAGTTACCTAAAATGAAGAAAACACTTGAGCAGAATGAAGAAATCTGTCGAACCGTTTTCGAAGCTTTAAACTGGACCCCAATAAGTGATGGTTGATCAATTTTTAATAGCCATGACAGCTATTAAAAATAAATTTATAGAAGATCGTTTTTATGGATCCAACTGGTCTCAGGATAGCCTACCCATTTTACTAGATATTTGTCCCCTTTCTTTCTGATTATTTTTTCAATCTTATACACGCTGTCTTTCTTATCATATTTTACCAGTTCATTATCATAAAAAGTACCTTTCACTTCTTCATCACTTAAGTCCTTTACCCTGTAGGTGATAGGGTCGGTCTTTAACACTTCGGAAATGATAAATACCTCTTCCGTGAAGGTCGCTTGGTAACTTCTTCTGAAGGTGGACTTATATATTGATATTCTTACTTTATCCCCTACCTGAAATTTAGGTTTGCGTATGGTCTTTTCTTTAAACAGGTTACGATACACCTCTCCACTCTTTTCATCCAGACTGGCTTCCACGGGCGTCATCTTTATGCTTCTGTGGTATGAGTTGTTGTAATTCTTCACTAATTGGTCAAGTACGTCTATATATCTTTCAGTGTTATTTTGACATAAGTAGAGCTTTATTTTATTGCCTAGCGTGAGGTTAAACCTTTCAATCATTGCCGCTTTTATCTCAACATTTTCTGTTGTGAACCATTGGATATTTTTCTCTTTAAATAGCTCTTGAGTGGTATGGCCAACGAATTCTAGGCCTTTATCCGTCTGAATCCTTTCCGGAACCCACTCTTTGAAGATCTTTTTAAATGCTTGAGTCACCTCGCTTGATGATTTGTCTTTAATAGGAATGGCCCATGCATATTTACTGAAGCAGTCAATAACTGTTAGTAGATATTTAGTTCCATCATTATGCTTACTCCTCGCAAATTTATAGACAAACATTAAATCTGCTTGCCATTGATCATCAATGTGGGAGACATAAGTTCTCCTTCTTTTAAACTTACTGATGAGTGGTTTGTGTTTTGTGTACACATCTTGTTGATGTAAAAAATCTGAGACTTTTTTTCGACTTAAACCTGTTTTTCTACTGAGTTCGTTTATACCGCAATATCCAGTCTCCGGATCGTAATAAACTTTTTCGGGGTCCTCAGTTACCCCTTTAACGGTAAAAAACGACTCTTTTTAGAGCCACAATCCATGCAGATTCCTTTCATCATAGGTCTGCCATTTTTTGAGGTAGTGTGCTGCACGTCTTTAGTCTCGGTGTGGGTTTTACATTTTAAGCAGTATATTTTTGAACCCATTCCAAATGTCTTCTTTGCTTTGATAATTGGCTTCACAACAGCTCTATCTAGCCTTTCCCGGAGAGTTGGATTGGGAATATCCTCAAGTTCCTTTATCATGTTTGTGTCACACACCTTGTTTCTTGTTTCGGTGTCTTTGTTTTTTAGGTAACATACATCATGTTTATATGCAGCTTCATCGACTCTATTAATGGGCTTACTCCATTCTTTATATGTTAAATCAGGGTTTAGTCTAGTTTTACCTTTGAGCAATTGAGTTCCTGGCCCTGTAAATTGGTGACCAGGCAGATGCATTTCAAATGGTAAATTATTGATTGCAGAGTTTATAACTCCTTTTCCTTTCTTCATTTATTTATATGTAAAAAATTATTTACTCACATACTCATAGCCATTCAGTTGAGTTTGTTTCATGTATTTTTCTCTGGGTAAGTAGACTGAATTATTGATAAAATCATCCTCTCTGCTGTACACCTCTTCTTCTGATAATGCGTTTGATTTGAATGAATTCAGCAGCTGCTTATAAAACTTGTAAGACTGCTTATACTCTTCATTCCTTTCGACGATATTCATGGACTTTTCGATAACTTCGACTATACCAGCACTTAAGCTCAGAGCGGCTAAGGGTACCATCGCAAAAGCGGATAAGCCCAATGAACTGCAAAGGAACTTTGCAATGGATAGTGAAATCTTTATCTTATGATAATGGTGGTAACTCTTTCTATACACGTAAATTTTCTTCCGTAAGTATTCTTCCATCTTTATTTATAGGGATGAAATATTTTTTCCGATATCTCAAGGCCGGATTCACTAAATCAAGCATAAAAAAATCATATGGTTGTTGCATGCACTTTTTGTACAATCGATTAAACTCTTCTTTCGTTAGATTGCCATCTACCTCCCTTATGATCTGTTGAATCTCCCTCTGTTGGAGGTTAAAAAATATCAAGTAGTTGCAATTTCTCCTAATAACAATAGGCGTTCTGTAATAGGATTGAGAGAGGTAAATGATTGAGGCATTCATCTTCCTACCTCGGATGAAGAAATCTTCGATACTCTTCTGGTCTTTGTCTGTCACACAGTCATCAAAGACAACGACATTTTTACAAGATGGGTCCAGATCGTCCACTGTTATAAAGTCTTTTGTATCCGAGGAAAATAAGGTTCCTTTCTTGCCGTATTTATCAAATAACTCGAGCATAATTTTTTTCTTCTTTTTGGGATACTTTGCTAATATATCTTTAATATCCACACCATCAAACATTGTGTACTTTTCTTTGAGCTTAGTGTACTTGGGTTCAAACATGTCTTTAGCACAAATGAACAAGTTATCAAACTCAAGGTAATCATAAATGAAATTCAGTAATAAATTCGTTTTGCCTGTACCTGAAGCTCCAGCGATCAAAAGTCTGAAAGGGTGCTTCGGTAATAAATAATGTTGATTTGCATCAGCTAATTCTTCTGGTTCGGTATAATCTTCAATTGGAATCATCTTTATTTAATGTGAAACTTTTTTGCTTCAAGTAAAAAATAGTTTGCTTCCAGTAAACCCCTATTTGCTTCCAGTAAAAAATAATTTGCTTACTAATAAATGAATGCTTTACAAAAAGAGCGAAATAAGAGGCTAAGAGAAGAAGTTAAGAATGACTTGAAAGTGTTTAAGATTCAGGCGGAGATTAGAAAGAACAACGAACAAAATCTTGAACAAAAATTAGGTCTGCAGAGAACGTTGTCTGAATTTCACCAGCCTGTGACCGAGAAACTTCAACAACAAGATGTTACTAGAAAGGAGCATTTTAAGGCTATAAAAGATGCTGTTGATAAGATTCCTCTTGCGATTGAACCGCCTCCAGCGACTCCAGAGACTCCAGATATCTTCTATTTTGATAAAGATTTGGATATAGAGTATTTAGAGAAAAATAATTTTCCAAGTCCCTCAAAGCTGTACAATGAATCCAAGGATGCTTTGCAGGAAGTTATCAATAGAGTAAAGAGTACTTACTTAAAATTAGCTCGTCAAAAAGGAAACGTTATGAGTCAGATTGCTCGAATGACCAAAAAGGATGAAGAAAGAGAAGATAAACTATTAACTAAAGCTGATTATTTAAGAGAACATATGATTACCTTAGAGGATTATCGAGAGCGGTTGAGGGACCTACAAAGAAAAGAAATATACCTCGGTAAAGGAGTGGAAGATAAATTGGAAATTTTGGCTCGATTCACCGATAAAATATGTAATGGATCCAAGAGTAAAAAATTGCACACTCAAGTCGTTGATTTACTGGATGCGTTATTAAGAGAAAGAACTCTAACCAACGAGCAAGTAAAAGAATACTATAAAAATTTCTTATTAAATAAATGAATAACTACGTCAAAACCAAAATACACTTAAGCGATCATCAGATTGCTAAATTAAAATCTGCATATCAGAAAGGAGAAGAAGTTTCTCTACCAATAGATAGGACAAAACCTTCTAACTATGACATGTACTTAACTCCAACACAAATAGCTCAAATCGGGAAGGGAAAGAGAATTACTATTAGCAAGACACAACTCAAGAAAACAGGTGGCTTTCTTCCCTTTCTAGCTCCATTTTTACCTGCATTAATTGCCGGAGCTAAGGCGTTGGCTTTAGGTGCCGCAAGTGGGGCAGCTGGATGGGGAGCAAAGAAAGCTTTGGATAAAATTTCCGGATCGGGTTGTGCTCAAAAAAAACCCCGTGGAAAGGGAGTCTATCAAAACTGGGAATATCCAACGAAGTAATTGAAGACAATATGAAGCAAGAAAAAGGGTTTAGGGGTGTCTTCACTTCGGATCTGTTACCTAAAAAGATGAGGCGCTTCGAGAACGGTATTATTAATTTGGACATAGCAACAGGACCTGGTACACACTGGGTATGTTACTATAACGACCCTAATAACAATTTCGTGGAGTACTTTGATCCTTTTGGAGAACATATTTACAAAATTCCTACGAGTATTAAGAAATATCTGCAATGTTCTGGGAAAAAAATAGGTTATAACTCAAGCTTTTTACAACACCCGGCCTCTGTCAAATGTGGTTACTTTTGTATGAAATATATTAGTGAAAGAAACAATGGTAAGTCCGTTGAAGATGTCTTGTATTCTTTTACCCAAGAACCTAGTGACCATAATGAAATAAATGTTCTCTATAAATAAATGGTGTTATTAATATTAGATTCGAAAAACTCGGAAAAGTCAGAAGACTTTACAATTGAATATTCCAGACCATTTAGGTTTAAGCAGATCGCTCTTCAGTCCTTTTCAATGTACGTTTCTTGGGATAATATCAAAGATGAGACCTTTTCATATTATGATGACCATCAGTGGTTAGAGCTGTCTCTACCGGATGGAAATTATACTGTTAAGGGGTTGAACCGTTACATGCTGAAATTTTTTGGGGATGATCCGCCAATTCTATTTGGTATAGTTGAGGAACGGCAAAGAATAGCCATCAAGTTAAAAGACGGGTATAAGATCGATTTAACAAAATGCAAAAACCTGCATAAACTGTTAGGTTTCGAACCTGAAATATATGAAGAGTCTGAACAAATTGGAAAGTATATTGCCGACTTATCTGGTGGGAATGATAACATTTATATACATTGCGATGTCGTGGAGGGAGCATACATCAACGGCTTTCACTCCTCAAACGTAATCTATTCCTTTACGAATGTTAATCGTCCAGGCAGTCAAATCATAAAGTCATTTGAAAAACCTCTGTTCTTTCCTGTTCGGATGGAGAGTGTTCACAGAATCAGAATGAGAATAACGAATCATAGAGGTGATTTAATTCCCCTCAATAAGCAAGAAGTACAATACAATTTTATTGCCCTCTAAATAAAGAAATGAATAAGCATAGACTTCAAAGGAAGAGTAAGAAGATACAAGGGAGAGGGTTCTTTTCAGATGCCCTTATGTTAATGCAGCCAAGTGCATTAGAAGGTAAAGCCAAACAATTTGTCCATGATAAGTTGAATGAGATATTCTCAAAGAAGAAAAAACATGGTGCTGGACTGAAGTTTCTTTAGATTTGATTTAATAGCAGAATAGCTATTAAATTAAGAAAAAAATTGTTTTTATAATAAATGAACGAAATGAATAAAATATTTGATTTGAACAACACCGATTATTATTACGATGATGACATCGAAAGTCTCGAGTATAGAGAAGTGAGGCATGAAAATAGCGATAGTTCTACTGAGAATGCCACTTACCATTTCTTTATACAAGACACT
>JAPDSC010129967.1:0-21913 GCA_026290005.1 Latrodectus geometricus
TAGTCATTAAACTACCAATTCATACTCCGAGAGACTACTTTGATATATGCCTTAGGCTATAAAATATCTATTTTAATAGCTGGCATTTTTTAAAAAAAGTGACAAGAAGCTCTGCGAATGTAAAATCATAACGGCAAGTAAATATTAAGAGAAAAATATTGTCAACACATAATAATGATTAAGTTAATTTTAGTATAAAATAGTTACTCTTATAAAAACTGAAAGTGTATTTTTAAGAAAATAACAATAAATTGATTAAAAAAGCAAAACATTTCCAGTTTAATTAACGAAATGTCCTTTTAGCTCCCTTATCTCATTAATATTCATTTTATTTTGTTCAATGTTATTAAAAATTTTGCTTTACTTTTAATATATATATGTATATATATTTTATTTTTAAAATTGTAAATTAATTCAATATTTCAATATTTTTCAAAAGGGGATTATCATTTTTCAACACAATAAGGGTTTTTAGAAATCTTTATTTAGATTTTTTCTGATGCACAGCAATTGTTCAATGAAAAGTGATAGTATCTAGATTTTGGGATTTGGTTTTTAATAAATTATTTCCTTTTTTCAATATTAATTAAGAAAAAAAGATATATTCTTAATTTTTTTTAAAAAAGAAATTTATAAAAAAGAATACTAATACGAAGTTAATAATTTTTAATAACATTTGTTTAATTATAAAATATTAATGCATCAATAATTTTTAATCGTATTTTTTTTTTAATATTTGCTTTAATAAATTAATATTTTTTTTGTGTGTGTATTAGATTTTCAAAACCATACGCTGAATTTGAAAATAAAAAACCATTCATAAATAACATTTGATTTTTCTTTTACATTTTATATTTTATATTCAATGGTTTTTAAATTTACTTTTAGAATATATTGAAATATAATATTATAATCAAAGTGAAAATAATTTTAAATAATTCATTTATTTTATATGATTAATAATTTTTAAGGATATGGATTAATTTCTTGTAATACAATATCTTAAACTTCCTTCTTTTTATTCCTTATTATATTTGTTTTTGATTATTCGAAATTTACTGTTTTTGACTATTTTTTTAAGCTCAAATTAAAAAATTTTACTAAAATTGTAGAGTAGAAAATAAAGAAATTTCCTCTTGCAATGGAAATGTGCATGTATTTAAGATACAAATAAACTGTAATAAAAAACAAATAAATCAAAGAGTTTTTCTCTTTATTTTTTATGTATCACCGAAATTCTCCTGTGAAGCTAAATTGTCAATTTTAAAAACCATTTCTAGAAAAATACACATATATTTTACTCTATTGTTATTCTAAAAGTTTGTTCAGCTCCTAGTCAAATTTAAATTATCATTTCCATAGAAATCGACCACATCGGATATTTAGCAAGAGAATAAAATTGTGAGAAACTTTGTTTTAGAAATCCAAAATTGTTGTTTGAAAAGAATTTAATTCCTCAGCGGGAATGCAACTTTTCACATCAATGAAGGCAAAATGCATTGAAAAAATGTACCTCCGTTTCTTAATTCTATCGTTAATATTAATGAAAGAATTCAGAAGTGTTGATTTATCAGAGTTACTACATTTGATTTAAAAAATTTGAGGAAGAAATTGTATTACATTTTTAGAAAAAAACTGTTTATTTAATCAGATAAATTACTTATTTATTTTAAAATAATAACATTAAACTTTTCATAATTTTAAGATCACAAAAAAATCTATTATAAATTTCGATTCTGTTATTTTGTATTATGATTTCATTTAGCATATGATAATTTTACGATTTTACCTAAATAATTCTAAAAAGGAAAAAAGCGTAATCACAGTTTTTTAATTTTGATTTCGGAACTTAATTTTCAAATAATTCATTCTCTTGAACAAGACACATTTGATTAAACTCTTGAGCAAGCTATTTCATTCACAGATATACGAGATTTAAATCTGAAAATATTTATTAATGTAAATACTATTTATTAGTGTGAATGTACCTTTTATATCAATAAAGGCAGACTCTATCAAAAAAGTATTTGTTCTTAATTTAACAATTGATACATTTACAATACATTCTTAAATTGTATAGCTACTTAATTTCTTTATTGAATATTATATTTGAAAAATTAAATTTCTTTCTTCAAATTGTTATTTTTGTATTTTTTAAATTTAAATTTTCCCAGTTACTAACAATTTCAAAATCATTAGAAGTTTTTTTAATTCAAATATTGTTTATTTACGCGTTGCGATATATTTAATACCAGTTTAATTTCAAAGTTTTCCATATATTAATTATACTACACATTAAAATAATTTTCATCAATAGTGTTAATAAAAGTGTGATGAACCAATCGTTATTAATCATATTACATATTTTTGAATAAATTATTATTAAAAATAATTTTTTTTAATGAGTCATTTTTGTTTAAAAAATTAAAACATATTTTTATAAAGTAAAAAGTATATTATAATATATCAAGTTATGTTTCATTTCTTCAATAGGTTAAAATGACTTTTTGCTGATATACCCATAACTGGTTAATCATTTAACTCTCTCTGTTAAAACATTAAAAAAATTAATAGCTTTGTTTTATCTCGTTTCAAAAGAATTTTTTCAATTGGTATGACCAACACAATCGGAAGCAATCTTCCGTAAAGTCTTAATGGCTATAATATTAATCTTTCAGATCTTATGCTCTGTAATGACTTTCGTGTACATCATATTAATATATATATATATATATATATTAGTTAACGTTGAAAAATATAAAGCTGTGATATTGATAATAAAAAGATTATTATATCATTCCCAGGTGTTGTTCTACATTCTAGATATTATAGTTATTATTGCCATTCCAAATTTCTTTTGTTCTCTACTTAAAAGCGAAACTATTGTAGAAAAAGTAGGAATTTTTGTCAAATGGTGTAATCAATACTAAAAGTAAATAATGTTTTGATGGGCTTATGTTGGATATAAAAGCTTGAATTTATTGCAGCTTTTGTCTCAAATAAAATAACTTTATCTTCTTAAATGGGGAGAAAGGGTTGTCAGACAGCAGCCTGCCTATCCATTCAGCTTATCTAAAAAGGTAGCGTTGGAACAAGAACATAATTGGCAGTCTATCGAACCCTCTAACAAGATGAAACGGAAGGAACTTGTCCAGCTTTATTCAACAACGGAATTTTCTATAAAAATGATTAGTTGTCTGTGCTATGTTGGGACAATTATCTGAGCTTTTAATCTCACTGAATTTAACAAAGAACATGATTTAATAGTTATTATAGCGAAGAATAAAGTTTGATATAGTTTATTTTTAAAGAATGTGAAGTTTTTGCATGGTGTAACAAAGCGGGTATGCTAAATATAGTTTCTCAAAATATATTCTATTATAGTTTTTATCAAGATAAATTATTTTTATAGATTTAGTTATATTTTCTAAAATGTAATATTTTTTGATGCATTTATTTTATAATTTTATAAAAAATATAATAAATATTTCAGGCAACTAGAAAAATTATCACATACATACCTCAAACTTCTTTTAATTAACAAATAACATAATACTCATGCAAATTAAAAAGCCTTGAACCAGATTGCACATTTTTTAATTAACAGATGGTCTAAATTTTTAATTAAACTATTTTATTTAACTATCTCTCTAAGCGTTGTATTTATCCAAAAATTTAGAAATAATGAAGAAATACTGTATTGTTTTCAAAAAAAGAAATTCATTTCTACTAATATTTCATAATATTTTACATTATTATTTTTATTTAAGACGTTAGTAATCATATCTTACTATTTTAATTATTCAATATAAAGAATTTCATAAGATAAAAGGAAATGACGATTTTAAAGAGAAATTCCTTTTTCAATTAAAAACATTACAATTCATGACTAGGTGTTGAACATTTTCTTAAATATTTAGATGACGAGTTAAGATTAATTATTAAATGATTTGATAAAAGGTCTTACAATACGTTTTACATACTTTAAATATTTAATATTTTCTAAGGAACAATATGATTGTTTTTATTAATTTAAAAATTCCTTTCTTCAAAAAAATTCAAAGTAACATCAAGGAAAATAAAAGTAATTTATTTAAAACATTTTTAAACTATAAATAAGAGAAAGGAATTTAAATAATTACTTTGGTATTTCCATATTATATTACTCATCCATTTTAAAACAATATATCTTTCTAGATATCTAGATAATTGTTTTCTTAAGTCAAAGTTACAAAAATAATAATAAAACAATGATTTGTTCTGGATTATTTATACTAGCGTACCTTGAATCAAAATATTTTTCAAAGAAATGGATTGGTTAAATTTTTCGGCAAAGTAATGTCTTTTTCATACGCAATGACAGATAAACTGAGATTGCAAAGTTTCAACAAATGCAAAATTTGCACAAATTTTATTTTCAGAGGCGAATTGCACGTGTATTCAATTTAAGGTAAATAATGTTCCGATTTTCTTAAGAAACTAGAAACAGTAAAATATGACTCTCTTGTTGGATATTTTTTAAAGCAGTACATTCAATTTACGTCATAGGCGTGGAGTGATATAGATTTTATTTTTAGAAAAAAAAATCTTCATTTATTTTTCTTCAAATTTCTGAACCAAACTCTCAACCCATTGAAATATATTTCTCTATCAAAACATTTTGTTTTTCTACGGCAAATAATTCAAGCGGAAGAAAGTTCGTTCTTAAAAACTTCAATAAATTTTGGTCTCCAAAAATGCGTGACTTACAATTGTCAAGAGAGAATTCAGTATATTAAAATTGCTAAAACAACTTTTAGTTTATTGGAAGTAAAATACAATTTTTCATAAATGATTTCTCAGTATTGTTTTTTCAAATTACATTTGTAAAATTACATAACTTTGAATGACAAGAGGAGAACCATGAGAAATCTTCATTTTTCCTTTATTCGGTAGAAAAATTTGAAGTTTATAAACATGTTTTAATAAAAAGTTATACGAATGTTATTTGCGATATTACAATAATATCATTTAATGGAAATTCAAACGAAACAGTTCTGGAAATTTTCTCATGAAATCTTAATATACTTCTCATGTTTGTAAACAAAATGAAAACATTTCTTGAATTTTCAGTTTTGCGCATGGTTTTAGATATTACCAAGTATGTATTTAATTTATATTACCTTTTAAATACATATTTCACAATAGGAGTTTATAAAAGATTCCTCTTTTAAGAGGTTTTTAGGGTATGTATTCAAAATTAAGGTTTAAATATTTTATGTGGTATGTAGGACATTTTTGGAGCTCTATGTTTACATGCTTGTAGGTAACATTGAAGAGGATAACAGAAGTTGATTTTTTTTATAATTAAACACTCAAGGCATAGGTGCCTGTTTATAGGATAGGCAATCATTCGAACTCCATTCATACGAGGAAAGGACAAAGACAGGAGAGAGAGAAAATACATCCATACCCTAACCGGGATTCGAACTCAGGATCTCCCTATCCGCTGTCAGGCAAGCTGACCAGTAGACAGCGTAAGCAGCAAGTTTTACGAACATTCTGATTGAAACTTCTGGCAACAAAACTCAACATATTTCTATGAATACTGGCTGGTAGAAACGCAAATAAAAATACACTGAAGTGATTCCTTTACATATTCTTACATCATACTCATGTATAAATCTTTACTTATTATTTTGGTAAGCAATTAGTACACATATGCGTAAAAATTAGTCATCAATGACCTAAATTTTCTTTGATAAGTTATTGGGGTATTTAAATTTGAAATTAAATAAACAATAAAAGGAATAACAGTATGTAAATACTTTATAGCAATAATATGAGTCAATCTTGTACAAAATATTTAATCTTAAAAAAGTACAAATAAAAAAAAAATGTAAGATTCACGCCATAAAAATATTTCTCATATCAGTAATTAATTTTAGACCTATTTTTGCTAATAACAAATCAGATTTATTGTTCTATTTTGGAAATACTTTTGGTTCTTAACAGAATCACTTTACTTTGATCATTTCTTATATTATAAACAAATTAATTTTGGTTTCTAGATTTACTTACACCTAAATGGTAACATTCGTGAACGAGATTCTCCATCATTTTAAAATAAAATTATTTGGGAATAATATTTTCTATGATATATATTGTATGTTTATCAAAAATTATTACTTAAAGTTTTTTGAAACGTGAAAAGTTGCATTGTTCTCTTGATTCGAATAACTTGAAGCGCTTGCAGCTTGACATAAAATGATTATCCAGCACTTTTAGAGTCTCTTACTGCTTGTTTACATTCCAGGAAATTTATTACTTTTATCTCATTAAAAAAGATACTCCCAAAACCATCCAAAGGTTTCCTCCTTTTTATTTACAGAAACATACGAAATTTATGGTGAACTTCAAATTGTTGGAGTATTCTAGAACTGATCCTCAAAATAATAAAATTAACTGTATCTATCCTTCTCAAGGATGTGTCTGAAATTTAATCCAAAATTCCAGTTCAATGTATTCCTTAGTTCTTAAAGTTCTCTATGTTAAATAAAATATGTTCCTAAATCAATGAAGAATTTAGTGACTTCTTAAAAATATGCGCAACGTGCTCAAACAGAATATTTGCAATTTTTTATGCTCAAACATAGCATTTACAATTTTTTACGAGAGAATATATAATACATTTTAAAAATTACCGAGTAAGTTAAACTCAAACGTATTAAATTTCCATTATTTACTTCTTTTTTTAATTATTAAATTATTAAGTATTAAGTTGAATCTTTTTCCCTCAATTTAATGCACAAAATATTTTTCGATGATTTAAATAAGTGAGGTAGATTTCACATTCATCAAGGGCAAAAAAATACTCAATTTTTTTTTCAGAATGTACATATTGAAGTCCATAAGAGAATAAATATTTAGAGTAGTATCTTTTTCGTTTATGTATCTCAACATTGAGAATGTGAATTGCATCCAAACATATATTTTTTTAAGGAAATTCGTAATTTTTATAAAATTTTATGAATTGAGTCAAAATCTAGTTTTGCAATTTTACTTAAACAGTTAGAATTAATTAAAAAAAATTGAGCTTTTGAATTTTTATCTCTGCAGAATACTTAAAAGTAAAAAATATAATTGTGTATGTGTCTTAAAAATGTATGCCTTTATAGTTAAACATTCTACATTCAAACTTATAATTTTGATTTCTGTACCTTATTTTCTATTTACAAATTTCATTTTAAAATTAAAAAAATGAATTTTTTTATCATCATAGAAACCAAAGGTTTTTGTTAAATATACATAATTTTTATTAGGGATATTGTTATGACTTATATTGAATTACTAAAATGCACTATTAAATATATCAGTTTCTTTTTATTTTTAAGATGAGCTAAAATACATGTACTCTTATTTCTATAAAATAAACAACATGCTAAAATGTGATATTTCTAAATATAAGTACAATATTTAATTGCAGGAAATTTTTTTCTTCATGTTATTTCATAAAAATTATCTATGTTTCTCATTTTATTAATTTCTGATAACGCCTTATGTAAAAGAACATAAGGTATCAAACATAGTGGCCTTAAACCACGTCGCTGGTGAATCTATTTACTTTCAGGTATATAGTTAATATATTAAAACAACTATACAGGATCATTTATCAAAAGAGGAAAGCTACGAATTGACAGGCTGCTATGAAATGCATTAATTAGTTAGGGGCAAATTCTAACTATTTTGATATGACGTAGAATTAATTTCCCATCCCTCCCCATTGGACCTAATAAAAACAATCGAAAAAAAATCTAAAACAATTTTTTTTTTCATACAAAGCTGATAATCTCAGAATTTTATATAATCATGAGACTTCCTCATTATCATCATTTTTCCTCATTATCATCATTTTTTACAACAGCACAAATTACATTAGCAAAAACTGTACACATGATTTTCTAATATACCTGAAAAGAAAGCTTATTGCTAAAAAAATTATTATGTTTTCCTTATTATATAATTTGTTCCTTAAAAACATTTAATTATAGTACTCAAAATTAACAATGCAATTAATTAAGCAGATGTGGTTCCAGACTCAGTTACTTGCATTCCTTATCAGACTTACACTTCTGAACACTAAAGTCTCATGAAAACAGAAAATTGCCTTTTACTTTTTGGTTACTGTCAAATGATAATGCAGCATTTCACAGTGGACACCCACCTCTCCAACCTACTCTTTATCAGAAAGAGCATATTAGACGTATGGACAATTTAACTAGCAAAGTCTTTCTCAACACCATAATTCTTGAGTTTCTCAGGTATCGAACGTGCTACTTTCCATCTAAGAACGGCGCTTTGTTCCCAACTGTAGCAATCCATCAAATATATTGTGCAAATAAATCAGATGAATACGGATTTCACCTGAGACAGAACATAGATCTCGGAGGATTTTACATTAAAAAACAAAGAATTTTGATCTACCAAATAATATTTTAAAATGAGATTTATGCGTTTTTATATGGACTATCGTTATTCTTCGAGTATATACTTTCGATTTTACAGAAACAATATACTTTTAACACAAAAAATATTTCGTCGTGTACTGATGCGTAAAACGTCACTACTGAAAGAATTATCGGTTAAATTTTTTATTACTTCATAGCGACCCCAAAAAGTTGATAATACATTTATATTACTACACATAACTGTCAAGCGGGAGCCATTTATTATAAAATATATTATATATTTATATATATTTCACTCAAAATTGATACTTGTAAATCCTATTAAAAATGTTCTAGATTTGTGGCTAGTTTAACACACAAATTTATGAAATATATGTTAACACCATCTTTGTTAGTATCATTTGTTTCAAAATACAAGGTATTGATCGATTCAACAAAATTTGTTTTTCATTGTAGTAACTGAATTACAGTATGTTTTCCTCCTTTTAACAATATTACAAAATGAAAAACAAATTAATAAAGATTTTCTGAATATTGAGTTACGGGTACAAGCATTCTATTAATATCTGAAATAAAACAGTTTCACACATGTTAGTATTTCAAAACACTGATTCAGATACGTCGTAACATCATATCATAAAACGGTTTATGATGTGTAACTATTCTTTAGCTCAATAAAACTATTAGGACATGTACTTAATATATACGAAAACTCATTATTTTAACACGTTATGACTTTTTAATAAATTTGTCTTCAATAAAGCTTAAAAATTTTCTCTCTGAGATAATATAAATCTTGTTTAGTTTTAAGTGCCATTATTCGGATGCTAATTTAAGATCAAAATGTTGAATTATGTGTTTGCTGCAACATTTTATAAATTGTCCCGATTGTATTAAGTATACTTTATAAAAACGATAAATTAATCTGTTAGACAATGTGCAAAAAATTCTTTAAATATATTTTCATATATATCACAAGTCGCACATTCATATATAATTTAAACTATATTACAATTAATAAATTTTCTTATATAAAACTAATGAATTAAAATTTTGCTACTAAATTTTATCATTCACATATTTTACTATAGTTCAGAAATATCACTATTTGATTGGTTTGATTAGAAGAAAATACATACCATATATAGAATTAATTGTAATATTTATAGATATATTTGATTTTTGACACTAATATTTGAATTTTAAGATGTTAAAAAAACTATACTGAAAAATAATTATTTCATAAAATACCCCTAATAGAAATTGTATAAGAATGTGTGTGAAAGAAAGATAATACATGATTATTCCTCTTGTTTATCTTTTAAGAACATAAAATCGCTATAAGCCAGCGGGGAATAAGAGAAAACCTTTCTTCTTCGAGAAAACCAAAGTGACACTGATGTAGGAAAAGAATCAAGAAAATCAAATTTTCCGTTTGCAGGGAATTTATTTTCTTTTCGATCTCTCTAATGTGAAAAGAAAGTCACATCAAATGAAAAGGATAAATGAAAGAAAAACTTTTAATTAGTTTCATTTTCACCTCAAATCACTATTTAAATAGCAATTACTTCTCATCTAAATGTGAGCTTTATCATTTAGTAAGAACGTTTATTAGAAGACTAATTCTTAATTATAATATTTTTAAAGAATGATAACAGCAGAAATTATTATGATTACTGATGGAAAATTAAATATATTTTAATGGGTGGAATATAAATACAAAACAATTTAGGAATTGTCCTTACTGTTATAAATATATAAAGCTTGCGTTTTTTACCATGTCTTTTCTGTTTTCTCTCTCTCTTAATATTAAAAAAAAATCAGAATCATAAAAGTTATTCCGGCTATAGACTTCTAATAATGGAAAACTTAATCACTCATGTTTAAAAATGGATACTCTTCTCTAAATTACCAGTCTATTCAATATGCTATTTCATTTCTTTATTTTTCTTATCTTCACTAAAATTCCAGTATATTCAATATGCTATTTGATTACTTTATTTTTCTTATCTTCACTAAAATACCAGTATATTCACTATGCTATTTGATAACTTTATTTTCCTTATCGTCACTAAAATACCAGTATATTCAATATGCTATTTGATTAATTTATAATTCTTATGATAAAATATTGTTAAAAAACAATTCAGAATTTTAGGAGCTCAAAATTATTACTTATTCATATGATGGAACATAAATTCATAAATGCTATAAAGTCATGCTATACATGCATGCATATATATATATATATATATAAACTAGGTGTTAATTTTGGAAATAAGAGTTCTTATATTCTTACAAATATTCATTTATGGGTAAAGAACTCTGAGGATATGTAATATAGAGAAATTCCAATTTGAAAACATAGTCCATGACTTTATTGCGTATTTACGGATTTAAAGTCTTCCATATGGGATTGATCGAGAAATAAAATCAAATGATCATAATATATGCAATATATGTATCTCTGGCAATTTCCTCAATTTGAAAATGCAAATTTGTGATTTCAATTATTCATAAAGAAATAATTCCTGAATTGATCTGCATATTTAAAGGTCACAAAATATGATTTTCCAATGATTTTTTTTCTAGTCACTGTGTTACTCAATTAATAAGAAATTAAATTACCACAGATAATGAATTCTTAAACTGCTTGTAAAAGTTAAGAGCATCGTTGTTGATATTTGCATATATTAGGTTGGGGAAAAAGAAATCCATTACTTTTAAGTGAACTTTATGTAACTTCTTTTGGATTCACTTTGTAAAAAGGTTTAAAACAGCTTTCATGTAGATTTTTAGGTCATGCGCGTTACGACTGCTGACACGCGGTTAACTTCAATCATTTTTGATATTTTATATACATTTTCGACGATGCTGTATCTACATGCGAGGTGCATCCCTAACATCAAAAATACCCGAACGGAATCGACGAAACCAAAATTGTACGTAACTGGTTGTTACAAACTTATATAGGACGATAAACACCTTTCACAATTTTAGCCAACCGGCTATCTTTTTCACCGTTACAAGAGAAAAACGAAAATATATCGAATTTTCTGTTTGTTGTCTTCCATTTTTAAAACCTTGTACTCGTAAATTAATTAATCAAACAAAAAACCGCAAGAGGATATTTTAGTGTCAAATTTCAGCTTTCCAATAAGCATGAATCTGAAATTGTTTGATAGATACCTCACGAGATATCGATCACTACACACGTCTACCGAAAAAATAATGGATTACTTTTTCCCCAAACTAATATAATGCTATAACAAGCAATCTATTTGAATGCGTATTTTGTATATCATTGAAATTAACCTAAATATTAATCAAACCGTATTAAAACATTTTTAATCCTGTGAATAACTCTTCTTAATTTCTATGACAAAAGTATCAATGTGCAAAAGTATTTTTATGTGCTTGCGAAATACTGAGCCATAAATTTATTCTTCAATTATTCATGTTTTCTTTTTAATCATTTTACTCATTAGTAATTATATGTGTTAATTTTACACATGTAGCTCTGTGAGCTAATATTAGGCATAGTTCAAGAATCACATGATTTGCATTAAAAAAATGTTCGGAATTTTAAATTTCTACTTCACACATAAATCATTATCTGATTTCTTTATGTATTACAAAACAAGTAAATTAACATTTTTAGTAATGTAATTTTAATGACAAGGAACACATGAATATGTTTTTATTATTGACCATAGTATAAATTTTCTTTTTCACGTTTATTTAAATTTATATATTTTAAATATTTTTAACTGTATAAAATCATTTGATATAGTTAAATCCTTTAAAATAAATCTGGTAACTCATTTATTTCTCATTCTTATACGAATTGGTATGCTTTTGCCAAATTCTATTTACTATTTCATGTATTTAAATCCATTGCTGGTAAACAAACATAAGGCAAACAGCTTGTAAATTGGAAAAAAATGGATTCCAAATATTGGACTTATGAAACAGTGTGAAATATTAAAATCCTAACGATTTTTCTAGAGATATCATACTAGTTGCTTTGACACAAATACGATATACAATATCGCAAACAGTTAATTAAATATAATCATTATTTTATGTATGTAACAGATTACTAGTTATTATTACTTTATAGTTACATTAATTTATGTATGTTAAATTACTAGTTTTTAAATTAATTTGCTCACTTTAAGATTAATAAAAACATTTTATATGCATGTGTTCATATAAACTGAATAAATAAGTTTTTATATATTGTAATTATGGATCTTATACGTATCTTCTGTAATTATGGATTTAGAGAACTTAAAAACAAATTAAAAACGACACCTGATATGGTTATAAGCATTAAATATTTTATTTCATCATCTCGTTTAGGATAATTAAAATGAATAACTGAATATATGAGCAGTAAAAAAAGTCAACCCTATGTATATACATTAATATTTCATAAACATTTTTAGAATAACTATACTAAGGAATGTAAACACAAGAATAGTTAACATCTGCTCATAAAATATGCCATCGCACTGTCAAAACGTAACGAAAAATATTTGCTCATTTTCATAAGCACGCGCTAACTATTAAGTATTGTTTTTTGCTGGGAAAATCGAAAAAAAGCTGACAAATTTCGTGCTCATATTTTAATCTCTTTGAACTATTCAATTATGTATTTTTTTTTATCCCGTTACACAATTTTTATTACTAATTGAATATTTTATCATAATAATGCAATTAAACGTGTTTGCTTCCCATGATGCACAAAATTAAATCAGAAGAATATTATTATGATTTTAAAATTATTTCTTTCAGAATATTGTGATTATATTTTAACAAATCTAATAATCTATTTATGAGTAAATTTTGTCTTAATAACTTAAAAGTTTAAAATAGATAAAACCTTTTATTTATATAAATGTGAAAATCAAGTTAAGAATATTAAACTGGTGTTTCATGAGCAAATTTAAAACACTCTTAATTATGTAAATTTGCATGCTTCAATAAACTGCATTTCTTTAGCTATGAAACATTTAAGCAAATAGAAATTAGTGTTCATTTTAACATTAAATGTTTAAAAAAATGTAAGCTGTAAAATAAGGATTCAATACAATAATACTCATAATTAAATTATTTCAAAATTCATGATCTTTCTTAAAAAAAAAAAAAAAAAAAAAAAAAACAATGGATATTCACACAAAAAGTCCTCAGAGAAGAATATTGTAGAATTATGTATACAAATTTATAAATATATATTATATTTATGGAAATAAAAGCATCAGAACCCAAAACAACAACTCGACGAATACAGTTTAAAACAAAACAATTGGTTTCCACAATAACCATTTAAAGTCTATTGAAACGAAATAGAATGTTTGCAATTCGTCAAATGTTTCGATTTTTTTCAATGTAAACCACAAACATTTATTTCTACTTCAATAGAGCAATAAATAATTGAAAATAAAAAAGAATGGCTTGACACAGAGTTTCCTAGTGAATCACACTTCTACTTGCAATACCATGATAGTCGAGTTACAGCTTGGAAGAACCGAAGATGTTAAAAGTTTTATGCTTCGTTATATTGGTCTGCTACTGGAATAAGAATTTAAAGTTTATTTTGGTTTTCCCTAATACATGTTGCACATATAGTGACAAGCCAAAGTTTCACCTTTGAGAACTTTGCCGTCTTTTCTACTTTTTTCGGGCCCTAGTGCGGCCACATTCAATGCTTCACTTTCGTTAGTTGCTTTTTTTCAGATCTATCACTAGTTGAACATAACTGACCAATGATTATAGACATGTTAATAATTTAGATCAACATTGGTTGCATGTATAGGCAGTTTAAATTGCCTCAAATTTTCTTTCATTCAATTCCAGGACGTGTAGCATAGTTTATTACCAATTGTTGGGGCAGATTTCTTTACTGGTTTGATCTTATTCCTAACTTCACAGAAAATCATACTTTCAATAAAATAATATTCATACTTTGTCTAATATATGAAACAAATTTTACTTTGATCTATTCTATTTCTTGATTCTGCACTTTTGATGAGATGCAGTTTATTTTTGATTCAAAACATGCAGCGAGCATGTTTATAAACTGAAAACGAAACTATATGTTGTCAGATTATTAAAATATATAAATAAAAGATACTTATTAAAATATTTATATATTTACACTGATTAAAATATTTTGTTACAACTGGTATCAAAATTTCAAACATCTATGTATGTCTGTCATTAAAAATTATTAATACTTACCTTTTAATATTATAAAATTGCTTCTTCTCTCTGTGGCAGGCGTATGACATTTATTTGATGCATTCACGTTTTGCTACTCCTGAAGATGATGTTCCTGAAAAAATTAAATTATCCATCATACAAAAAAATTTCATGTATGAAATACGTAAATTTATTACATTAATGGTAAAACTTCACAGCATGAGTTACTATGAGAATTGAAATGTGAGACAAAAGAAATGTCTTACTTTTTATTATGTTCTTGCATTTCTATTAAATATTAGCCTTTAATTAATATATTTATTTGGGAATAAGCTAAAATCTCTTGTAAAATATTTATTTTAACAATGTCTTTATAAAATAAACAATGCCGGAAAACTATGACTTTATAGTTACTCTATAAAGTATTGTACCTCTTCCTTTACCATCCACCAGAACTCAAAATTATAATTAATTTGAGACATCTACTATTGTTTGTGTTTTAAGTGAATATGGCACTCTGTTTTAAAAAAATATTTTACAAAATTTTGTTTCTTTTTTCTGAAATTAGTTGTATATAGAAACATTTCAGCAACACTAAAGATATTATATTTTTGTCTATGTTAAAAATCAATATGTCATTCTTTGTCGTAGTGCAAACGACATAAAAGGAGCCGTAGAGGAAACAGATGTTACTGTAAATAAATTCTGTAACAATTCCTCTCGGCAGTAGTTTTGTAAAATATAAAAGAAAGGAAACATAAAAATTGTAATATAAAGAGACAAGGGTAATAAAGAAATAAAACTATATATTTCAAAGTGGCACCCGAAAACTGCACTTAAAGTTTATTGCAGTTTTCCATCCCAGGGTACTTTTCCCCTTGGGATGTATGGGTGGTCCATATGAAATTAAAATATTCTCCTTTTTGTTTGTGTGTGGCCAATCAAGGGTTTTGGAGGGGAGATTTCTGACCATTCCCTGGAAGCTTAAAACCGATGAGATACAAGAAAATATCCAATAGAAGAAAATGGGAGGAGAGATGAGGGCAATAAAAGTTAAGGAGTTGAAGATGGAGTATCCAGACTTCAGAATTCAGATTTCGGAATCGCGATTCAGATTTCAGAATTCACAGATGATGATATGATTGGAAAGGACGACAACAGCGAGGACGCAGATTCCGAACACCATTCCGGCATGCAGATTTTCAGCATCCAGTATTCCGACATGGAGATATGCAGATATCCAGACATACAGATATTCAGAGATTCACAGGTAAAGATGAATTGAGTAATGAAGCACAGACCTAACCAAAAGAAGAGTCTATCGAAAGGAAAGCAAAGGTTCAGAACAACAAAGGGAAATTCGCTACACAAAGGGGGTGAGTCATTTTAATCTCTTCTTCAGGACCCACTGGCCGCACAATGTCTGATAAATATGCACTTATATGTTGATAAGACATTTAATCTTTAAATATAAACTGTAAATATTTAAATGTAAATAGTAGTACAATAAAATTACATTATTAGTATTAATTAAATTGTGTCATTCTCATATGTTCTCATTTAATCTCCACTATTTCTACGAACTTGGGTTAGCTCGGTGTTACACATATATATGCCGAGTTTAACCACAACATATTTTTGGTGCCACTTTGAAATATATAGTTTTATTTCTTTATTACCCTTGTCTCTTTATATTACAATTTTTATGTTTCCTTTCTTTTATATTTTACAAAACTACTGCCGAGAGGAATTGTTACAGAATTTATTTACAGTAACATCTGTTTCCTCTGCGGCTCCTTTTATGTCGTTTGCACTACGACATTCTTATATTACTAAAAATGTAAGTTTTAAATCAGATAATAGCAAAGTGATTGTTTTTGATTGAAACATAAAAAAAATTGTTTTGAATAAAGCATTAAGTAATTATTTGAGTGTAAAGTACATTTCAATTAATGCACCTTATAATCAGTTTAGAAGCGTGATCAATTAAATAAAAGATTTTAAATCTAATTATAGTTCTTTGATATAATAGTGATAAAAAGCATTGAAATATTTCAGTCTTTACTCATTAAAGGAAAAACATGTTAAGCTTACTTCAACGTGAACAAATTATTGACAAATCTCTGCTAAGATGAAAATATCATTAACTTCATTATTTAAATAAATACATTTTAACAAGGTTCTTAAATGTAAACAATACGTAAATAATTTTTTTTAGGATTTTTTGAAATAAATAAAGCTTATTTTCTTAATGCATTTGGGAAAAAACAAATGCTTCCTAACAGTATTTAAAAACAGAAATTAATTTTCCTGAGCAAACATTTTACTTTCTATTAAGCATCTGTTTTTTACTGCAGTTCATAAAAAATAAGATAATTCTGGAAAAAATAAACTGATTCTACTTGTGAAAATTAAGGAAATGAAATAAGTAATATTCTTATTTAGTACATCTTAAGTATTATCTGGATTAAATTTCATTTCCCTAGCGTTACACATTATTTGACTTCTGAATAAAATAGAATGAAACACATAATTTTCTCATTTTCTCTTCTCTCTCATTATTACTTTTAATACCAATTCTTTCAAAATGTTGCATTGTGCTATAGTTATTTGAGAATAAAGAATGAGGTAATGAACATAAGAAACAAAGAATGAAATTTTCGAAACATTTCCGTCTGTTAGAAAGACGAAGTCTTTAATTTCACCTATGATTTTAAATTATTTTTATTAATTTAAGAAAATTTTAGTCTCTTGATCAAAATTATTTTTTAAAAATTAACTCGTCATAAATAATTAATTTGAAACCATGTATTTTTAAAGAAACAGAGTATAAGCAAATGTAAAAATAAAACAATTTTCTGTTTAATTTCAAATATATTTTTTCATTTTTAAGTAATATGTATTTTTGTAAAATAAAGAACTTTTTATTCTACACATAAATAGAAATTTATAACAATATTTCTATTTAATAAGAAGAAAAATATATAGTATTTTATTCAGTTTAAAATTTTTTGATCAAATTTTAAGCAATGAAAGAAAAACAAATAGAATACACTTTAAGAAATTGTTTCTAATTTCCATTAATTCTAAAAATACTTAACTTTTCCTTTAAAATTTTTATATAATTTTATCCATAAAATCTTCATTCCAGTTGAATTTAGGTTACAAAAACCATGCTATATTTGTTAAACTTCAACTGTTTTAAGAAAAATGAACATAAAAATTTTAATTAAATAATAAACTTTTATTATTTAAGAGGTAAATTTCTTAAATGTTACTTTTTTAACATATTTCATGTTCACGATCATAATTGCCTATAAGACTGATAGGAAGTTAATAAAAGCCTTTTTATGTAATTTTATAGCCTAATTTCTGTGACTGTTTACTTTATGAAAATTTATAACTTATTTTAACAAGAGATAAAACTAGAAATAATGGGAAAAACTGCAAGAAATGTAAAGAATCTGAAAAAAATACAAGTGAAATTTTATTTTTTACGTAATTTTGCTAAATTTTAGATTGTTATAAAATGGTAACTGTAATTAATTATAATACAAATTCTAAGTTAAATATATTATATTCATTCTAAGATACAAAAGATTCATCTGACTTCAAAAAAATAAATACTCTTCCTTCAAAAATACTTCGCAGTAATAATGTTAATATATCTAGATATGAATGTTAAAGAATACTAAAAAATGTTAATATATGTATCAAGAATATTAATATATGTTATAAACATAGACATAAAGAGTGTATTTTTGAAATAATGTTAAAAAAACAATTTATATCTATAAGATAATTTTAATATTTATGACTATGTAATTTGATAACTTTGAGGCGTTGAATGTTTAATTTCATATTATAAATAATTTCTAGCCTTCAGTTCTGTTGATAATTTTCTCTGTGAAAAATTTTAAAGAAATCTTTCATACAGTATTTCAAAATTTTTCATTGCCCCCTTTCCTTTAATTCTACAAAAGTTTAATATTTAAACATAAGTAATAAAGAATTGTATCATTTTTTTATAATAAATCTTTTTTCAGCTTTTTTTTAATTCCATTTAAAATTCATAGAATATATTTTAATCTCACAAAATTGAAGTTTATGTTTAAAAACTTATACAAAATCACATAAATAAAAGAATAAAGCTCTAATAAATATTCGTATATTTTAAACTATTCCGCTAGCGTTTTCGAAAACAAATCCAAGTCTCAGAGGAGCTTTTTCTTTAAAGAAATATTTGTTTTAAGTTTTGTATAACTGTATATTTATTAAATAGTGTTTATCCCAACATTCTCTTTATTAACTACCAGTATTTAGTAAAAATAATGAAAATAATACATTCCGGCAGATAAGCCGATTATGAAAATTACAAGAAGTGAAGCGGATATTTTTACTTTCCGAAGCACAAATCCCCGTGAATACTGACGGAAAGAATAGATGATGCATTTGATTATTCACGGTGTGTAGAATTATACGGAAAACTACATTAAGAAAAGAACTGATTAGCAGAAGAATTATACTTCTTTTTGCCTCATGTAATTAATTTACTAACCAGAGTGTAAAGGAATAAAGATAGAAGTAATTCAAGAAAATAAATGTATATTCTTATTATTATTGTTTTAAAAATGTATTAAAATTAAAAATTGCTCTAGATAACATTTTCATATAATACTGAGGAAATATAATACTTTTCCTTCAAAATTTTATATTATGAAATCTATGTTTTTAGACATACTTCGTCATATTTATATGGGGTATTTATGGATATATAGTTTAAAAAAATATAACTTAAAATTATATTGAACTAAAATAATATAATATTAAACATATATTGTCAGCCAATATTTCTTTAATGGGATTATTGTTATACAATTTTGTCTAGTTAAGAACATTATTTATAAATATATATAATAATAGTGTTAAAATATATATATTAAGTAATTACGATAAAATGAATACTGCACATCATTTTTTACATTGCACATCTTTTAATTTAAAACTCTATATTAATCCTAGAAAAGTTTTATACGTTTATTAAAATTTTAAATTTCGCAATGTTTAAAAATTTTCCATTTTTTATATATTTCAAGATGAGAGACATAAGTATTTTCAACAGGCTATGCATTTGTGAAGTTAAAATTAATAATGTTCTGTACAACAATAAACATTGACATTTACTAGAATAATGGAGTAATTTCAACGGTACCTATTATTTTTTGCTTCATTTTATATTTTAAGCTATATAACTTTAAAGAAAGATCAACGTATTTAAAAAAAACAATTATTGATTATATATAAAATTTAAGAATTTAAATTGTAAAGTTATATAAATCGAGAATTTGAAGATTGACTAACGTGGTGTAGATTATAACTTAATAGTGAAATATCCTAAGTAAGTAATTTATGATATATAATTGTAATTTGCAAGAAGTTATTTGAGAGAAAGACAATACCTAAATGATCAGCAAATTTACACGAAAATTACTTGAATAGATTAACAAGTAAATTAAATGATTTTGTTTCTATAAATTATATTTAATTTGTCAGGTTATTAAAAAATAAACATTGTAATATAAACATTCTATTCATATATAGAGTTTTTTAACACCTATTTTATTTTCCATATACGAATTTTTAGTATTATTAAAATAGTTCAGAAAATTAAATCATGCATTTTTTTTTTTATTTCTGAAATCCCAGACACTCACATTCTCCGTTCAGCATGTGAATATTTGTTTCATACAACATGTTGCAGTACACTTTAAATCTAAAAAGTTATATTCTTACCTTTAGTAGAGAATTCTTTGCGCAAACCCGCGTAACCTTTGATCCCTTTATTTAACATACTTCAAAGCTTCTTTTTGGATTTACACTATTGAATATTTTACCTCAATTTCCATAGCCTAAGTCTAAAATTCTACTGTACTTTTATCTATATGCAATGTTTCAAAATAGGCAACTCTTTTATACATTCATTCTTCTTAGAATCCAATATTAGATTGTATGCGATTTTACTTAGAATGAATATTTTATGTCTTCTGTTACTTTCCAATTTTGAAAAAGTTGCTTAAATTTATATTACCATAAGTATTTAGTGAGAACAACCATGTTTTGCCTCCTGTTCATGAATAGGGAAATATTTTTACAGTTTAAATTACATGTAATTAAATTAAACAGACATGAATTATTTTGAAAAAAATTTAATATTGTCAAGCTAACCCACAAAAAAAATGTTTTTCAACATGAAAATTTAATTTCTTGCTTATGATAAAATTTCTTTAGATAGGGTATGTATACATAAATTTATATGTATGATATTTTTTCTGACTCTACGTTGCTTAACATATTTATTTTTATTTATCGAATTTATAAAAGATGAAAAATAAAAATGGATCTTAAAAGCAGCGCTTATGACAATAGAATTTCAAACTTAGTGCAGAATTATATAAGTATTTACAATCTCAATATGATAGAAGGTATAAAAGTACATAAGAAGCATGTTTTTGTTCTACAAAAAGAAGGTAGCGCTTGGTAATACTTATAATAAGGTAGCACTTGATAATACTTGGTATCTATGAGTGGATTACATAGAAACATAAGATACTATCAACAGACTTCCAAAAATATTCAACTTAATTCTGAAAAAATATGAGACTAATTATGGTCGAAAGATCATCCGCGAGAAGTTTGTTAGTTGTTATTATTTAAATCAATGTGTTTTGCGACAAAAAGAAAATAATGACTAAGAAATGTATTTCACTTGAATATATATGAATTGTTTTCTTTAAATTGTAGATGTAGAAGGTGAACCTTTAATATAATGAGTGATTCCTTTCATCTAATTTGCATTACAGTTCCTTAAACTATAGCAGAACAACATTTGAATAGACAATTTATTCAGCTATATTAAAGTGATTTTGTTTCCCTTATAATAGGGAATATCGTATCCTGCGTATACAGAATTTATGATTTATGAAAAACTGCTTAACTTTTATTTGCGAAGAGTCTTTTTCATAAATACTTTAGATCTTAATTTCTCAACATAATACTTATTTATTATTAAATAGATGTTAATTAATTTAATGATACTTAGTCAATTGATAATTGCAGAAAATACTCTCTATGTATATTCGCTTAGAATTGATATTTTTCTTTGCTATAGTGTGGGTTTTTTATTAGTTAAAATTTATAAAAAAACATATTGTGTATATATATATATATATATATATATATATATATATATATATATATAT
>JAPDSC010129967.1:21923-40346 GCA_026290005.1 Latrodectus geometricus
ATATATATATATATATATATATATATATATATATATATATATATATAATCTTCATGGGGGTATTTTTGTTAATCGATTAAGATGTATCTAAATGATCACCCTTTAAAAAATATCTTGTTAACGTAAATTGAAGATTAATCATCTAGGAAAAGGGTAAAATATTGGTTTTCATTTATTATATGATGAGAATTTACATAACTATTTCCATATTTGGATTGGTAAATCAATATATATATTCTTTGCTAACTTCAACTAAACACATTATTCTATACTCAATCTTTGCTTTTATGCAACCTTTTTTTCAATACTTTGAGCGTTAGATACGTATCTAGTTATATCTAAATATAAATAAGACTAGCTGTACCCGCCGGCGTTGCCCGTGCATTTAGAAAATGCAGATAAGTGAATAGCGCAGGAATAGTAGTGTAGGACACGTAGACTGTCTCTCTCTCTTCCCCCCCACACACAACATTCCCCGTCGATAAAAAGGAACAATATATCCTAAATATTTTAAACGGAAAATTTTCCAAAAGATGGTGGCCAGAATTGTTTCTCAAAAGGAGCTGGTACAACCCAGGAATCAGCTATCGGCGAGCAGCGATCTCGAGAAGAAGTTTTATAAATAATTTTTTTTTAAATTTTTCTAATTCAAAAATCGAAAATCGGGCTTCGAGGTCTGGTGGCCAGCCCCTTTGTGCTTCCGTGTAAAAAATTCCAGGTCCCTGCGTGCGATAGATTTGGCTGGAGAGCTCGGTCAGACAAATGGACAGACAGGCAGACAGACAGACAGACACATTACACTTGCTTTTATTATTATAGATCTATAACTATAATAATCCGGACACATTACACTTGCACATTACACAGACACATTACACTTGCTTTTATTATCTATCTATAAACCCGGAATCAGCTATCGGCGAGCAGCGATCTCGAGAAGAAGTTTTATAAATAATTTTTTAAAAATTTTTCTAATTCAAAAATCGAAAATCGGGCTTCGAGGTCTGGTGGCCAGCCCCTTAGTGCTTCCGTGTAAAAAATTCCAGGTCCCTGCGTGCGATAGATTTGGCTGGAGAGCTCGATCAGACAAATGGACAGACAGACACATTACACTTGCTTTTATTATTATAGATTACCGTTGTATATATGCGTACCGTATAAGGAGCGTACCGTTCACTGGGAATTAACCGAAATTATTAAAGGCGGAAAAAATTATAAGGGTAAGTAAAGTCCAAATTTTAAAATGCAAAATTAAGATTTCATCTTGATTATTATAAGTTATTCTCTAAAACATAAATAATAACATTTTATCACTCACTCATAATTTTGGCTTCATTTTTTTTTATTCTTCCATAAAAGCTGATCCTCTACTTTGTAGGTGTAGTTTTTTCTTCCCCAGGTTTCTTTTCTCCTGGTTTTCCTCCTTTATCATCAGGCTGTCCGGGTTTTTTCTCACCAGGTTTTTCTTCAGGCTTTTTAGGATCCATTTCTTCTCCCACGGGAATTAAATACTCAAATGAAAATATGTGATGAATTTTTTGCTTTAAGTAAACTATGCAGTAACGCAGCTTATCAAATCAAAATTAGAATGTGAAATTCTGCAAATTGTCTCACTTCACTCGCGTATCATATCCACGTAGCACCTTCTCACGTGGATGTTCAAACCAGCCTTTACAGTTTTAAATAACTGTAACAATTTTTACTTCTGGAAACGTATAGAAATTTCTGTAAAGTTTGGAATAGAGGGCGCTAGTTTCTCAGTTAATAGGAAAATGGTTCCTATCATAACTTACCGCTGTTGTACTTCTTACATGTTTATATTATTGCAGACTAATACAATAATATTCCATGTTTCAAAATTGATGTCGGATTTAATATTGATAGCAATCAAAACATTAATTTATATTCAATGAAACTTACTACGTTATAGATCAACTTCGATTCAAATTAAAGTTATTTCATATTGTAAGTGCGAATGATGAAAACTTTCCGAATTTCAGTAAAAGAAATCATTATAATCATAGAGGTTGCCTTTGACTAAATTTTTAGTCAAAAAGGGAATAGTTATATGAATTCAGCGACATTAAATGAATGAAACTTTTATTTCTTTTTTTCCAGTTAATAACAATCATGTAAAAATAGGGGAAATGGCGGCATTTTTAAACAACCAAGCTAACAACATTCAAATTAGGAATATACTTTATGGTGCCTCTTTGATTCTCGCAAAGTTGTAATCGCGATTGATCGCCAAGCCGGGCAAACCCCAATCATATTCCGATAGCAACAGGGGAATTCATTGTCTGTGCCAACAAAAATCGCCAATAAAAACGATAGCCAAACAAAAATCGCCATGTTTGCCAAGGGGCCACCTTAAAGCATAGTTTTACCATAATTTGACATTGGTAACGAACAAATTTCAAATGGACAGACAGACAGACACATTACACTTGCTTTTATTATCTATCTATAACCCCGGAATCAGCTATCGGCGAGCAGCGATCTCGAGAAGAAGTTTTATAAATAATTTTTTTAAAATTTTTCTAATTCAAAAATCGAAAATCGGGCTTCGAGGTCTGGTGGCCAGCCCCCTTGTGCTTCCGTGTAAAAAATTCCAGGTCCCTGCGTGCGATAGATTTGGCTGGAGAGCTCGGTCAGACAAACGGACAGACACATTACACTTGCTTTTATTATTATAGATGTATATCTTTGTGAAAATGGATAATCTCTTCAACTTTCTTTTTCAATCGATCAATCATGTCTAATATCGTGTTGATTTTTCTTTGAATTACTTACGGATAAAAATATAATATTTTGACAATCAATGCTATACAATATCCCAATAATTAATGATATGACAAAAAATTATTTTTAAAAATAAACTGTTTCATTCTTCTTTAATAGTTGTATTTATATTATTAAAAAATAATTCAGAATTTCCTTATGTTAACTCCAGGAATTAATTTAAAGTAAGAAAAATTCAACTTTTATAATTCACTTTTAAAATATTAGACTTTATTTCTAAATTTATTTACAATTCCGAGAAATCCGATAAAATGTTAAAGAACGTTTTCATTGGAATAATAAAAAAGCAAATATATAATTGAAAAATATTTTCTTCTCTTACGCTTATTTAAAGAAAAACAAAGTCGATTTGCATTGTATATTTTAAAGAATATAAGAAAAATGTCGTTTATACAATATTTTAAATATTATTTGAAATATAATTTTAAAATGTTGCTGCATTTGAAATCCTTAAATTTTAATTATTTTGAAAACCATTATATTTTAAATATTGCAAAAACTATCTAAAAGAATTTTTTAGATTTTAATGTCATTTAACATATTATAAATTATGTTTACTAATTTAAATATTTTAAAATTAACGTCTAAATACGGCAGATTATATGCTGCTTTTATGATAAATATAAATATAAATCATTAATTAATTTTATTTGGTGTATTTTCAATAATTTAATATTAATTTATTAGATGGCAATATTATTACAAAGATATTTTTATTTTTAGTGTTTTTAACTGTAAACGCTAAAAACAAAAACATTTTCAACGGTACTACGTAAACAAAAAATAATAATAATAATAATAATTACTCAGTTCAATAAAAAATGTTTTGTAATGTATATTTTCTATACTGCAAATAGTTCCATCGTATGTCTACTGACATAAACAAATCAAACATTATTGAATTTATAATTACAACAATAGAATATTCCGTATTTTTACAAAAGTGTAAGGAAATTAAGTGAAATAATACAAAATTATGTAGCAACAAAATCAAAATAATGAAACAAAATGTTACATAATGAAAGGATAAAATGTGTAACCATTGACAAAAAGAGTTCTTTGGCATATCTTCAATATCCATAATATTTTTTTATTGTTGGCTAGGGATGTTTGATAATGTATTAAAATATAAATTCATATCAATCTGTATAGTTCATTATATTTTTGATATAATTGGATAATTTTGGAAATTGTAAAAATTCGCGAATTGAACAATGTTTCACAATATAAAGAATTCGGTTTCCTTATCAATATCAATATGAAGCTGTTATTATTTGTACTTAAATTATAAAATCTAAAAATATTAAGACATTTCATTACACAAAAATATTATAAACAAGCTTTAAAAATATAGTATAGGATATTATATATGTAATTAATCAAAATTATCAGAAATAATAATGAAAAACAAGATTATTTTTAATGGTCAGCCGTTTATTCCAATAAATAGCCTCATATAACACTGGAAGTTTCATTTGCTCCTTTTTTAATTTCTTTCTTTGATAATTTGTGTACATTTTAAGCCCCTCGTTATTATATATGAAAATGTATGAAATATTTTCAATAAAATTTGCCCCTTGACCTAAAATTATCATACAGTTAGGTAAAGAAAGAAAAAAGTTAACATTATGAATGAAAGTGTCTTAGATTTCTGATAATAACTTCAGTAAAGCCATGTGTATTGCCTAAACAATTGTTTTCAACTTATCACAACAATAGTATATAAATTACAATATTATTCATTCTAAACTATCTATCAATTTTTAAGCAAAACTAATATATTATTGTTTTGCTAACAACTAAATCAATCTTGTGATTTAAAGCGCTCAAAATAAATTCCAGTAGAACTTTTGTACTTAAATTAAGTTATTTATAAGCTGACAATGTAATGAACGGGATAAAGACTGCGAAACTCACTAGAAGCGATTAATGTGGACAAATACTGCGCATACATTACATTTGCTGATTGATTTTACGAGACGGATTAACTTCGCAAGGAAGACTATTCTATCAGGCTAGCAAATTTCAGAAAATTATGTAAATTAACGCTAATCCTCAAACTTCGATTTGAGTGTTCACACGAATTCCGACAGATGTCGTGTTAGAAATGTTACTGTGCTAGGGGTAAACATTGATTCAAATCATAATTATGAAATGTAACTAGAACTCTAAATATTAGTTTATGTTGCTTATTTCTTTATCTTTATGTATTTTTATAAATTATTGTATGATTTTTCCCCCTAAAAAATAGTTTTCTATATTTATTTTTTACGACTTATGAGTGATCACCGTTTGGATGCAGAATATTAAACCTGAATCCATCACACAAATTTGAAATAAACGAAATGAAGTTAACATTTATAACAATTTTTAAAAATATACTTGTACATTTCAGTAATTCGTATCTCCCTGTTACGATTCTTTCTCCGTAGAGCTATGCAATAGAATATGATTGATAGATTGAGATCTAACTTATGAAGTTTTGGATATTGTGATTTACTAATATGATTCCAGAGGGGAGGACAATTTAAGACGGAATCTCATTTTTCAAATTTCCACGCCACACTAACGGCGTGTCATAATTCTTTGAGTACAACGAATATGCACTCTCGGCATGAAAAACTGTTAATAATGCTTCGAATGAAACCTGAAAATATTTTCCAACCCAGTGTCATCAAAATCAAAACTGCTTATCCTCTAACCTTACATTTCTGGTCACATGAGTAATGACTTTAAAAACTTCTCTATGGTGATATTTTGAATCTCAAAAGAAGAATGGGTGACAAGAATATTGAAATTATGCATTCATTAAAATAATAAATAATTTTGTAGTTCATGAAACTATAATATAACTATAGAATATAGGACTGCAGTGACCTGGTTGGTTTAAGAGTCATTCTCGTTACCGGAAGGTTGTGAATTCGAATCCCGGTTTATCCAAAAATTCGTTGTGTCCACTAATGACGATTGGGTCATGTAAATATGTCGTGGTCGCAGTGTCTTTTATGATCCCAGGCCAAAAACATACATCTGGGGTTGTTAGGAGGCAGGACGTGGGTCGTCTCTGGCTTCCTATCTCTAAAACTGGAAGACTTAGATAGTGCTGCCATCTTTGAGCCAAAGTCATACATCCACCCTCTTGGGAGGGTTTGCTCTCTCTGTTATCTGTTCAAAATCATAAGATGCTCTATTTGTTTTTAATCGCCCAATCCCCGACGGGAGGGCTTGGCTTAGCCAAAAGTATTAAGTAACAGCAACATAGTGCAATAAAAATGTTTCAAAAACATAGGATATCAGGTTTCTTATAACTTTTACAGTTATACAAATCATATCGTTTCATATTTCTTATATAAAACAACGATTTTTACATGGAAACACTGTGAAGTTACAATTTATATTATAGAACCATACTAATGAAAATTGTAGATAAAAGTTTCCATATCATGATTAATATCATTAGCCATATCAAATATTAATCAATGAATTGTTAAATTAAAGAAATGTTTTCATTGGTCATTTATATTGTAAAGTTTGTATGATAAGGGAATTTATTTTGGAAAGAATTCAGAATTTTCTTCTGTCCAATATGTTATGAAATAGAAATATTAATTACCTTTATTCGGTATTATTAACTTCTGCTTCATTTAAATAGAAATATTAATTATCTTTATTCGATATTATTAATTTCTGCTAAACATGATTTTAAATAATTAATTGTAGGAAAACGAAAAATGTTTTTCGAGACATTATGAAAATACCATTTTTTATTTGATTGTACTATAAATCAAATTAATTAGATGACTAAACAAAAGACTTTTCTGATTTTCGAGATTGATTTATATTTTCTCCAAAGTATTGGAATCATTAATGACTTGTACGTCAATTTCTTTTGTTAAGCAAACGTGATTCCTGTTATCTTTAAATGAAGTATTAACTCAATAGCCATGAAGCTAATAGCTTGGCGTATTGACAGTTTTTAACTAATTATTTTGCATATAATAATTATAATATAATTAATGGATGGGATATTGTTTTCAAAGTACTTTAAGAATTCATAAAAAAAATATTTTCAAACTGTTTTCTCTTTGTCAAGTAAAATTAATTTTCAATATTTCATCTTGTTATGAACATGAAACTACGTTATCTATTCATAAATCTGTCTTGGATTTTTTTCACTTTACAAGATTTCTAGTAATATTGTCATTTATTTGGAAAACCAGAACTTAGTAGATAAGTTCAAGAAAATCTGATTTTTTTAGATGGGAAAATATGTTTTGTGTTTTAAATTGGAAAACATCTAATCTGTTTGCTTTTTTTTATAAAATGCTAAATTCATAAATATAAATAAATTCGTAAATATAATATAAATATGTCACTTAATAATAGAATGATTTAGAAAATACTTTTTTTCATAAATATTTACATTTTTATGATTAAACTGTTGAGAGCAAATTCATTAAGAGGTAAAGCTATTATTATCTATTAAACTGGTTATAAACTGGACTACATTTATAATGTTAATGGGTCTTAAACTGCAACATAAATAGAATAGAATAAATCAATGAATTCACAAATAGCAAAATTTATAAGTTTATTTAAAAACTAAATTATTTCATTTATTTGCTTTAATGTAACATTTAACTAATGTTATAAAAAATAATATAATTAGATATCTCATTATGCTTCCTTACTAAAAATGAAATCAAATAAGCAATATAATTTGAATAATATGTTTAAATTTTTATATTGTATCACTGTGTGCTCTTAAAAAATTTAAATATTCATTATTAAAGTATTTTTAGTTTTTCTGCATTTTATTCTTAGAATAGAGAATTAAAATGCTAATGAAACATTGCATGTTCTGTCATATAATAGATTCTTACAAAGCGAACTAAAAATTATGTGAATTTAATATTAAAAACAAACCTTACATTACATCCAAAATAAAATTTTTTTACCTATTTCTTAAAATGAGCAAACTAAGTTTTTCTGTAGAAAAAAATACAAAGAAAGCAAAATAAAATATAACTAAAACTAATGTAAAAAATGTCAAAAGAAGTCATAGAATTTCCTTTATTCTTAAATTACGTCAGTATTGTGCTTGCCAATATCAGCATAGTTTGCTATAAGATTTACAAGGAACCTAAGCGGTTTGCTTAAATTTTTAAGTGATAGATTCAACCGTCACTAAATTATCAAACATACAAAACTTTTCAACTAGAAAGAAAAAGATAAACCAAATGTGACATATATATATAACACATTAAAAGCAGAAATCAAAGTGTGAAATTTATTACATGCCATTTCAAGATGATAATATTATTTATAATTATACTAAAATATATGAATTTTTTTTCACTTAACATTTTTAATTAATTTTTAGATTATGAATTCAAGCCTCCAGTGGCATTGTCAAAACTTCTTTGTTACTTGGACTCAGTTGTGCACATTCCAACATTTTTAAATATTCGATCCAACATTTTTAAATATTCGAGTTCCTATATAGGTTACAAAATGCTATGTCTCTAAAATGAACATATATAGCTCTAAATGTTGAATATTATAGTATCAATGAAATTTTAGAACTATTTTATTGACGGGTCTCAATATTGTTAGCACCATGTTTCTCTAACTGATATGATCTAGATTCGAATCATCGAGCTTTGGGACTAGAGTACTTCAACTTTGCTGTATATACTCCCTTCAAAAAGAGAATGTTTAGAAATTTTTACATTTCTCCTCCCTCGCAAAACATAAATATAGCCAATTTTCACAGTCTATGAAAATTCTTTATGGAATGGAAAACACCGTGGAAGTTAAAAACTTCTCTCTCTCTCTCTCTCTCTCTCTCTTACAGCAACTTTCAACTCTTACATTACCCACTATAATCAAATAAGCATATAAGTATTTATTGGCATTTATTTAGGCACATCCATTCACGTTTTTATAAATGATACCAATAGATTATAAATTCATTACATAGACTATAAATTCATTACATTTCTTAAATTTTGACTTTATTTTTAGCAAGAAATAATTGAATACATTTTCAAGACTTATTGATTTGATGAAGTGAGGAAGAGAAAGATAAGATCATTGAAAGAACAGAGATAATATAACATTTGTACCTGTTCTTTTCTCAAACTGTTTTGAAAACGTTTAATGTGCATGATACTCAGTAAATGAACTTAATCTAATCTTTCGCAAATCAATTTACTTAATCAATTTTTCATTCGATAGTTTCATTAAAAAAAAACATTGAATGCTATAGTGTTTAAATATAAGTCTTCAAAACTTTCTTATTAATCAATTTAAATATTTCTATTTGTTGTTGACGTGTGCCAGCCAGGCTGGCAATATGGGGTGCGCTGCTCCACTTTTCCAACTGAACCATATTTGGTGTGGAGTCCGACTTTCTCAGTACACACATGACATAAGTACCCGTTTATAGGGTAGGCAACCATTCACACACAATGAAAGGACGAAGACAAGAGAGAGAGATATAGAAAGTACATTCATGCCCGGGTCAGGATTCGAACCCAGGTCCCACCCATCTGTAGTCAGGTAAAAATATTTCTTGTAATTTATAGATACGAAGTTTTGAATATTTTGAAATACTCTGGTAATAAAAATGAAAGTAATCCATATTTAATTCAACAACATTATTTACATCATGCATATAAAATTTATATAATGAAATAAAACACATCTTGAGAAAAGTTTTAATAATTCTAAATTTTTCATTAGGCTGCCGAACCTGTCTAGTGGTTAGCGTAACTGACTACAGATGGTGAGGACCTGGGTTCGAATCCCATCTCGGGCATGAATGTACTTTCTCTTCCTAACTTTTCTTGTTCTTTCTTCTGATGATGGATGAATGTGGCCCGCCCTATAAACGGGTTTGTGGTGGTGTGACGTGGGTAGTGCGACTCACCTCCGTGTCTTGGTTCACAGGTGCCCACCTGGTAACGATTAATAAGTAGCAGTTTCCGGCCTTGTTGTGACTAAAAAAGGGTTAATCACCAAAGTGCCCGCCATTGTAAAAAACATTTTCGTTAGTACATTAATACAAAATTCTTCATTAGCTTTGTTAAATCTAGGTTGTAATTCCGAAAATTTGAAGTACTTTTTACTTAATTTAATAACTTATGTTATTAAATGTAAAAATATTTCATTCTCTCTCTTATATTCTTGTAAAAGACATACAAAACACCCAAGCTCAATTTAATAGAGAATCTATTATTGTTTGGAATTGAATATAAAATTTAAAAATTCTTTCTTTTTCTTAATATTACTACGTCAACTTTTTATTATAATTCCAAATCAAATATATTATTATATAGAAGTATAATGTTTAATTTAAAATTAAATTAATTTTCAGATTTTATCTTTATTTATGATTTAATTTTTTATATAAGTGAAAAAAATCTAATGAATACTCACTCTTAAGGAATATGAAATTTATTATGCATTATAAAAACTATTTAAATCTATGAAAATATTAATTGAATTTTAATATCCACTGAAAATGCAGAATTATTTTAATTTCCTTATCACGTAAAAGCTTTCTTCGAAACAACCTTAAGCATTCTTTGCGTGAATTTTTAAGATTTTAAATTACTTCTTAACAAGAGAATAGGTAATTTCAATTTCATATATTTTTAATGTTAATGTGTTTTGTTGGTTGTTTTTTCAAGCTTTCTTTCAACACACTAATTTTCCATTTAGAAAATTACCCTTTTGAGCTTTTCATGGAATATACATTATTATAAAAACAAATTTCTTCACTTTTTCATAGTAAATTAAATTTTATTTTATATATGATATAATCATTTGTGTTCCTTAAAAAGAAATGAAGCACAATAATGATGAATGAATAGCACATAATGAAGCACATTTTACATGGAGGTACGAAACTAAGAATCATCATCTAACTTTCAGCATTAAGAAATTCATTAAAATTTTTAAGAAAGCAACACTTACAGCTGTTGGACTTCTTTTACTAAAATCATTCTTTTTTCTATACATTCGTCAGTTATCGATTTAAGATATATGTCAAGAAATATCATTTGAATATAATAATTAAAACGCAAATAAATAATCTGATGTTTTAACTATTTCGAAGTCAGGAAAACGTTAAAATATTGACGATATGCACTAATAAATTAATAAGTTTTGCAATACTCAATTATTTATATATTAGAGCATTTTTACGGTAAAACTTGATTGATTTCTCTTTGTATCCAACATTTTTTAACATTGTTAATTTAGAAGTTGAAATATTATTCTCTAGACAGTTTTATACTTAACCCTTCTTTGCATAATGGTGGAAATTTCCATCATAACCTATAATACCTAAAAATTATATAAAAGAACAAGTTCACTTTAAGTTTGGATACCTTTTTAATGTCCATTGCATAAAAAGAAACATAGCTGTCAAAAATAAACAAGTGTCATGATCAGTGAAACGAGCTTAAAGTTGTCTCATTCCGCTGTTTGTTTTAGTTGCAATAAACGTATGATTTCGTTTATAATTTTATTTTATTATATTAGAGTTTCTATTGATAAAAAATTGAAAATGAGTGGAAGATAGGTTTGTAACACGTGTTTCTGTTATTTTCCTCTTTTATTTCTATTTAGTACTAAGCTAATGATCTAACTTTGGATGATGATGGAAATTTTTAGCATATTTTTTTTGCTAAATTTATAGTATAAATATATACTAAGATTTTTTAACCATTTTTCCTTTAATTTTGAACATGAATTATATCAACTTGATTAATTTCACCAATAAAGAAAAAATCATGCAAAGAAGGGTTAATACCCTTCATGGGATATTAATTCAGAGAGGAACTCTAATAAGTCTACATTAAAAAAACTTCTCCGTTTAAATATTTACTTAGTATATACATTTTACTTCAATTTAAAGACTTAATAAAATTATATTTTGCAAAAGCTACAATAATATACAATTTATTTGTTTGAGATTAGAATCCTAACTAGTATATTTTGTTTTAATAAATATTGAACATTTATTCTTCAGGTCTAAATTCTTACTGCTTCACAATCATAGAATGTGTCGTATTATTTATACTTATTATGAATACCCTTCATAGAATATTAATTTAGAGAGGAACTCAAGCAAGAATCTACACTAAAAAAAACTTGCTCAATTAAATATATATTTACTTAAGCACATATGTTTTACTTAAATTTAACGACTTAATAATATAATATTTTGGAAAATCTACAATAATATACAGCTTATCTGTTTGAGATTAGAATTCTAGACTAAAATATTTTAGTAAGTCGTGTTCATTTATCCTTCAAATCTAAATTCGTACTGCTTCACGATCATAAAATGTGTCATAAACTTATTGTAATCTGTAACTACCATATAAATCTTGAAGACAGTGTTCCAGTCTTAAGTTTTCATGTTCTTATGCTCCAAATTTTACAGAAGCCATTGGGCTCTTTTTATTCTTATGCAATTTATTTAGTAATTTAACCATATATATCTGCACATATAAATTTAAACATTTGGGTAAATTTGACGACTGAGATTCGACATCTGATTAGTTTACTATAATATAGTCTTCATATAATATAGTAATTCAGTGCTCAGAGGATAAAAATATAATTAATTTGTTTAAAAAGCAAATTTTAAAAATAATGAATAATATATTCTAATTTTTACGAAAAAAGTGTAGGAATTTTAAATGAAATATCTTTAATGTAACCTAAATGAATATCAAGTAATTTGTAAAAGTTTCCAACATGTAAATGTTTCCAATGCCTGATTCATAATGCATCGAAAATAATCCGATTTGTAATTTTAATTGCATTTATAATTCTAATTGCGATGTAAATACAAAATATATTAATAGGAATTTTACAATTATTTTTTTGTTACGTTGAAGTATTGTTTGAATGAATAAATAAAATACTTTATAATTTCAAAAAAGGTAAAGTGCAACAAATAAAATAGTATTATACGTTGAAGCATTGTATGTCTTATTAATAAATTTCCATTCATTATTTTTTATATAGTCACTACAGTAACGTTACTCATTTCAGAGTAATTTATAATATAATCAAAAATAATATTTATTAATTAGTCGAATTCGAATGTTTTATTTAATTATACAAAATAATGAAACATGTTTGATCATAGTTAATTATTAGTGCTGAAATTTCATAACGCCTTATTTAAATACCTAATTAACCTTTGTCAGGCTAAATTTCTTTAAAAATATAATCATGCAGTTTATATAAGCACTTTTAAATAATTATTTTGAAAATAAAAAATATAATATAAAAACTAATGTAATTGATAAAAATTAAGTCATTATAGTCTTCAAAACTGAATACTTTTATTTATTGATTTAGTGAAATCAATATTATCTATGCATTTTATTTCTTTCTCATTAATATTCATACAACGCATGCTGAATACATACGCATGCTACTTACAACGCATGCTGAAAAATCAGTTTCAGATTTCCATTGATTTGATTCCGTATTCCAACATAATAATTCTTGGAGAGAAAGACTAAAAGAGATTTTAACTTAATATGTTAAAGATGATAAATATGGAAGCTGAACCAGAAAGAGTGTAAATGATTAACCATCAGAAATTTTGACAAGTAATCATTATTCAGGGTGTTACCCATGACAAATATAAGGGAAAGTAACTTTTGAAGTAGTGATTTCTTTTTGATGATGCAATTTAAGGCTTACTGTTTACATACAGCGTTTTACGCTTGTAAAACATTGTTTAGATTTAAGATCTTTATTTTAGATAAGTATTGCTTATCTCACTCAACAAAAAATGCTTCTCGTTTTATTCTTTATTAAAATGTATTTCTATTTAAATTAAGTAAGTTTTATATAATAATATTCTATGAATTATTCATAGGTGTTAATGTTTGCTTTATTGTAATTAAATTATGATAAATGGTTCATAAAATTAAATCTAGGATTTTATGTACTGATTTTAAGGCCTGAGTATTTAAATTATTGATAGCAAGTCAACAATATGAAAAAATATGTGAAATTATTTCAAACAAAACAGAAATCTAAAAAATTCTCTTAGGAATTTTCAAATCACAATTTAACCTATATTCAAAATTGAATGGTACTTTCCCCAAATAAAAAGGAATAAAGATAACATTAATAACATTAATTTAAATATTTTTAAATGATATTATTAAAGAATGGTCTTTTCTGGCAGAGTAAAATATAAATACAACCAATTAAATTGAAACTCTGAAACCGCATTAAATCTTATAATTAAATTAGCAAAACGAGAGAAATTAATGCGGATGAAAACTTAGATTTTTTGCAAGTCTGATCTCATCAATAGAAAACACATATTTCATTTCTTTATTATGTTTTGAGTAAAAATATTGTACACGGTTTCTTCATTAACTGCGCAATTCAATCTGGCAGCTTAGAATATTTTAAACATTTGTAACATAATATAAATAATTTTATAATAAATATCCCATTCACAACAGGCAGTAAGTCTTAACATTGATTTAGAATGCATATAGTACATTGTTTCGAAAGTAAAAGTCTTTTATAAAAACTATTTCAAATAATAATTAATTAGCTAAAAAATATTTCTAACAGAAAAATACAATACCCTTTTCAAATGAATTTTTTTTAAAATACTTGTCCATTTGGATCAATTTATTTTCCAATGTTTGACATGAATGAATTTTTAAAAAATTGTTGTTTTCTTTTTTTTTTTTTTTTGAGTGAACCCTATTTCTTGTATTAATATCGTCCAAAGTCTTAGAAAATGGGAATGGGTAGTAGAAATTCTGTGTACTTTAAATGAGAAAAAATAATTTACATGTAAGCTGTAATTATTTTAATTGTATTTTACAAAGATACTTTCTTGCTCTCATATTGCAACATAATTTTTTTTTCTTCAATAGTTGAAGAACTATATTATACCTTTTTAAAAAACTTTTTTGCTCGTATTTTAAGACACTAACAGCAGTAGTCCCAAACTGCGCCGAAAAATTAACTTAAACTACCAATATTTTGCATTACATATCATTTTGTTATTTAAAAAGAATTGATTCCAAAAATGTAGTTGAGAATTCTGTAAGACTTAAAGTAGTTTTTAATAAGCTTTTAATACCCAGCATGCCTTCAATTTATTTATAAATATATTTGAAACATATGAATAATAACTTTAGCAAAGAGATTTCCATTTGAAAAGAGTAATTGTCGGTTAGTGATATTTATATAATACATATATATTTTAAGCAAATTCATGTTCAAACTGCTTATAAATCCCTTTTCTCTTTGTCTAATAAATGTCTAACACTAATAAAAAATATAATAATCCAAAGAAATTATGTCTAAAGTTATCTATGAATAAGACTATTACTCACTTTTGCCATCATATAACCTATATTTTCAGATAAGATACGATCCATTATTTTCATAATGAGCAATACATTGTATAACCCGAGTTTATTTTGTATAATTATATGATAAAATGACATAGTATGGAATCTAAGTTTAACAGATGAGCTCTGATAAGGTTGCATGTTTCTCTAAAAATACAGTTGCATGAAAAAGAAAAATAATGGGCTTAATGAATAGTAAATTAAATATCATTTTTTAAGTGTTGAATTTTTGGAGACATAATTCAGAGTATAATTATTAGGGTAGTTTCAATTTTTTTTTTACAGTGTTAACCGTATAACAGGAATCCGAAAATTAAATATGTCATTTATTAAATCAACTATATATAACTATAATATATTAATTAAATATATACTATCATTTCAATTTAATTTCATAATATTTACATTCGAAGATTTAAAGAACTATATTAGATTGGAAACTCAGATAATTGTGCTACTATTCTATTCATTTGAATTTTGAAATATTTTTTGTCATTTCATTGAAACCAATTGTTTTATTGCGCAAATTCCAAAATGAACTGTTACGTTTGTGGTAAAAATGTATTGATAATATTATTGGTTTTCAGCATCAGCAATATAAACAAATAAAACATGTGATACATAAATAAGTAAGTGCAATGGAATAATAAAAATATGTTTGTGAATAACCAAAATATTTCAATAGAATAGGCTATTATAAAAGACAAAAATATTATTGAGTTTTCTTTTTGATTTGCAATATTAATTAATGTAATTCTTCAATAAGACTGCAATAAAACTGACATTTCTCTAAAAATGATTTTCTTGTGCGCATTTTACCCTTTTTTCACAGGAGGGAAAATTTGACCTGGATTAATAATTTAAAGAGTAACCCAAAACACATCAACGACCAAGGTATTTATCGACCATTTAAACTAAAACCTTGCGAGCTAAATATTTGAAGCAATCTTTGTAATAACAATAAAAGTATATCCAAAAAGCAAAGATTTGAATGTTTCTATATTAACAAGTGTAAATATACTATATGAATATTTACACTTGTTAATTCTAAACTCAGGTTTAGGCAAACTGATTCACATTATGCAAACAAGGAATCATTTCTTCAATTGTTCGTCATCTGTATGTTATCATTTTGCCGTTTCATATTCATGAAGAATTTCTTGAATATGAAACAAAACTTTTATATTCAAGAACTTTTGAAAATAGTATATTATAAAAAACTCTAGAGTATTTTCTATAAGATTAATTAATTCGCGCAATTGAAATTTCTACTTTCCGTTTTTTAATAATTCCAAGCGATTTTATTTTGATTTATTTAATTCTTATAAGAGAAAACCTTTAAGAAACATAAAGAAAACCACAAAATAGTTATAAAAATATTTTGTGAGTTTGTTCTCATATGTAATCGTTGTTATAGTTCTGAAAATATTTATCCCTAATAATAGTCCCAGGCTAAAAAAAATGGGTTATATTATTTAAAAAAATATTAAAAAATATTAGTATCTATCAAAATGTGTTTCAAATTTTAATAGGTTTTTTTATGCCATTCTAAAGCATAATTTATTTGAGCTCTTAAATTTAGATTTTTGCCAATAATATGTTTAGAATGAAATAAAATACCTGTAGTTGATAGTTCTAAAAATTTTTTCTGAATTTTTTCATGATTTTTATAATAATTATCAATATACTAATAATTACAGGTCTTGTTATTTGTAACAGAAATAACTACAATTTTCATTCGTTTTCAATTCCTCCGTTTGCTTCATCAGAATCTTAAAAATAAATATTTCTTCAAAATGCTAAAATGTCATTTCATTTAACATGTTCAATTATGATTTCATCTAATTTAATATTTCGAAATTTATTAATCTACTTATCTATCAACTTATGTCCATTCAACAAAGTAAAACTTTCTTATAAAAGACTAAAATTTAATATTTTAAACAAGAATAATTTGTATTCTGTCATGAACATTAAAATTAGTCTCTTAAAATTAGGTGAACTAGCAATTCATATGGTATCAAAGTACTTCACTTTTTTCTTGGCTCTACAACTTGATTCATCAAATTTCAAAATTCAGATCAAATTTATCCGAATGAGCTCATGTACAAAGTTATATTTTTTAAGCTTCAAAATTATTTAAATGGCATTCATTAAACATTATTAAAATACCTAAACCCTATTAAACATTATTAAAATACCTATTTCTACTCAAAAATTCTTTCCAAAATCCACAAATTGACAATATTTCAAAATTGGAAAAGTTTGGAAAAATATAATTTGAAATTGTTTTATTTAAACACAAATAATTATATAACTAATCTTTTAATTTCAAAAATAATCTAATAATTTGGTTTATTTTATAAAAAAGTAATTAAAATAAAAATTATAGAAAATATAATTTTAGAAAATTTTACATAAGTATTTTTCATACCTAATATAGCACCATACAACTATTATCAATTTCACATAGTTTTCTCTCAAAATATTTATATTTGATTTTAAAAAGACTCAAAGAATTTGAAAAAAAATTATTAATTTTAATCGAATTAAATAATTACTGTACTTAATTTATTTTCAAAACACTTAATTATAGCTTTAATATCTGATTAAGGTATATTAGGATCTATTCAATAAATAGTCAATTTGTCCATGATAATTTGATAATACTTTATACATTAATTTAATTTTAATATCTTTGAATGAAAAGAGCTTACAGCAGAATTTGTAAAAGTAAAAAGTTGAAAAATTATTGCTTGAAATAAATTTTTAAACATTTCCTTTCAATTAATTTGCAATTTAAAAATTATTTCTAATCATCCTTACGTTGAAATTTATTGATACCTGTGAGTGTTGGTTGACAACTGGTGTATGTTTCAAATTGCTAGGTCTAAAATGAAGACATCAAAACTTTTTCTCTTTTTATAACTTCAGCCGACATCACTACACAATAAAATGCGTTGAAGAACAAAATAAAATAAATAACGACCTAAGTTCACAACGGCACACACATCACTAAGCGTCTGAGCCATTCCGTACAGAAAAATTTCTCTCTTGTGGCCAGATTACTGGACTATTTCCCACAACACTTTGCTATTTGCTATTCTTTATTGAAAAACGCTGCAAGTACGTTTCCAGTTTTTAGCAGGTAAATCTACGAATATATATGAAATTATATATATATATATATATA
>JAPDSC010129967.1:40446-59313 GCA_026290005.1 Latrodectus geometricus
TATATATATTAGATTCAACAGCAAATTTAAAGCAATCATACTTTTTGAAATTGCTGAATAAGGATTGTAATAGGACTTACAACGCCAAAAATTGTAAGCGAATTACATAATTTCTTTTAATTCTGACTGTGAATATGTCAATTAAATCATATCTGAAAATAAGAAAAGTTTTTTTATATACTGCTCCCTCATTTTTCTAAGATTAACTTAATAAAATGGAGAATAAATATGTATATATATATATATATTTCATTTTAACATAATTATTCATGATAAATATACCGTATTAAGTAATAATTTATCTTACTTTATGTCACCAGTGAGTTTATATGCGCTTCCAATTAGATAAGAAGCTAATTAGACTTCTCGTAAGCACCAATTCAATTCAATAATTAATTTCCCCTAAACTTCTCATAGTTCGATACCTTTTCCACCAAACGGCACTCGCTTAGGAATTAATTTGATAGGTTTTGTATTAGATTAAGATTTTTAAGTAATTAAGTTAATTTTAACTGGCCAAAACCTATGCTTTAATTTATAACTTAATTAGGAAAATATAAAACTTGAGTACATGTCTTATTTAAGAATCATAAAATAAAAAAAAATCTGTTTTGAAAATAATTTTACTACAGTACAGTGTTTCTCATAAACGGAAAAGAAATCAAACCACAAAACACAATTGACACGTACCTTCATGCCACATTTGCATTGACTGTTTACCTTGGTGGACTGACAAATTTCTCAACACATACAGCAATCAAGAAACTCACACATAATACAGAAAAGGGATTTTCAATTCTTTTTCCGTTGTTTTATAGTTTTGAGGGTGATATGTAGCGACGTGGATTCAAACTGATGGAAAAAACACGTATCTAGTGCAGTAAGCACGTAAGTTCTATATGAGAGGCTTTTTTCTTACTCTCTTCAGTGTCTGTAAAAATTTCATTTGCAGTAGATGAATCTTTTTTTTTTTTTTTACTACCAGATCTCGAGTACAAGGTTTAGAAATATAGAAATATTTTCTTGCCATCCCGGAAACAGTCTGGTTGTATGAATTTTTGACAGAGTGATCATAAAATGACTTGAATATTTCATGTTTTCTTTTTTCTCAAATAAATTCCAAGAGAAAAGGATTATCCTTTTCTGATCTAAAATATCATGCATGTTAAAATCTTTTCCACGTTTATTCTATCACAAACGTATATTCCAATAAAATTAAATAAATTTATTTAAGTCAATGAAATTTTACAATAATTTCTTACAAAAATGACAATAATCCAAAATAAAAATAATGGATTATACATTTGATCCATAATGGTCTTTATTATCTCGGTACAATACTCATTAATTCATGGTTTTTAATTTTAAGTATTACCTTATTAATTATTAAAGGATAACCTAAGAATAATATCATGACATCTCTAATTAACAATAACGTCTAAACTAACATTATTTAATTAACACATAAATAATATATAATATTAGTTTTCAGTAGAGTTAAAAGGAAATATATTTTTAATATCCTACTAAAATTTTGTAAAAATAGTTAGTTCTAATTTTTAATTCAATTAAATTATTCCAATTTATTAAAGTAATTTACTCATAAAGAATAAATTTAATAAAATAAAAGTTTTCATTTTCTTATTCTGTAAGTTAGAGATAAGCACTAGAAGTAAAACACGAATTTTGATCAGCATTTTTCTTTTACAATTCTTATTTTAAATTTAGCCCCTAGGATTATATTTGTAATATATCTAAATTATCTTTAATCTATTTTATAATTTAATAACGTGAAAGCTAAAATCATATATTCATGCAATTCAATAAAATACATTCTTATGATTTAACGAAATATATCAATTACATTTAATGAAGCTTTATTTTGTTCATGAAAATATATTTATTTTTTTAATATAAAGTACTCTTAAATTAAATAATAGTATTTATACTTGTTACAAAATTAAATTGATTAAAATCATCAAAACCAAAAATGATCAGCGAATTATTTTACACATTTAATAGTTTTATACATATTGTATGTGATTGAGTTCAATGCACACATCTTTATTTTTTAACAATATTTTGTTTAAATATGTTTTCCATGCTAGAATAATCATAACTACAATTTTAAATAATATATTTGCGTAACCAGATAGACACACTTTCATCACATAAAGAAATTCACAGTTTGCTTATTAAATTTGAATATGTTCTAAGTATTTAATTTCAGAATAGTAATACAATGTAGGAAATCAAATAATTGGTAAATCTTTTATTACCTTTTTACTTGGGAGGAGATCCATATTGCGAACTGCACATTTAAAATCAAAAATATCCATGGATTCTTCCAATATATATTAAAATAAAGGAAGCAAATGTGTGTATATACCTTTTATTATTATATTACTTGTTTATTTGAAATATTTACTAATACTTTAATAAATTTACAAATTCAAATGTTTCTTTAATAATTCTGAAAATTTTAAATTTATTCTCGTTTCCTGTATCAAAATAAACTCTCATATAAAAGTTTGCTACTTTATTTACCTCTTAGCATAAAAATAATAGTCTTTCTACAATTATTTTAAAAGCGGAAATTTGTGAGAAACTTAATCTGGTGAAAAATACATGAAACCATTTTTCAGTGTGATACTATTGCAATAAAATGAAGAGAAATAATATACAATATTGCTTGCAAACAGCTTTGTTTAAATTGATTGTTGTACACCTCTAGTGGAATTTACCATGTTAGAGTCGTATTCTACTGGGTGTTTCAGGTCATTAGAATTTCTAATGTTGCATTGATCATTAATCTGTAACACTTTCAGTGGGTATTGCTTTATTCAGTATAAACTTTAAGAGGATTACAGCAAGTTGATAACAGCGAATATTTTGGGGAAACAATACACTTTATAAATAAACTTTTCAAGTGATCTCTATGAATATACTATAATATTTTTAAGGCACTCTTGATTTTTTATAAGCCATCATAACCTAAATTAAAAGTAACTTACTGACAGGGAAGGTTTTTTGACAAAATTAGATTTTATAAAATAAAAATTTTGTGGTCGTTATGTTGAGTACATGATAATATTCTTTTTTTATAAATCTTCACATTTTTATAGACATTATTTACGTATATACACATTAATTTGTTGTTACAAGAAAGTAAGTTTAAAAAAAAAACCAAGGAAAATCAGAATTACATTATCTCTCTTATAAACTACTACAATGCTACTAATTTTAAAACTATCAGTTATTAGAGAAAAAGCAACCAAATATATTATTTATTTAACATAATGATCATAAAATATCTTTATTTAGTAATATTTATAACATTTTTTATGTTACTAACTATACCAAAACCCTGTCAAGCATGCCAGAATAATGACATGATATTAATAAAATATCATATATGATTATAATTTGAAAAATATTCTAAATTACTAGTTCTTACAGTTTTAACTGAAATATTTTAAGCAAAGAAATCGGCTTTAATTGCAAATCCGGTTGCAATACTTTAAATGATGGATGCAATATTAATTCTGTTTGGTTATCATTATGCGATTAGTTTTTACTCCTTAGAGTTAATTCAACCACGACTAAAAATTGTAGTGTATTCAAAATCACAACAAGCAACCACTCTTGAGGAGGAATACTAACTCGAGAACTGCAGAACTGAAAGTCAGTACGTTAACTAATCCCCTATAATAATATGCCAGCGGCCTCTGACTTCGAGATTGACATTACAGAGACCGGCCCTATTTACATGAAGGATAGTACTTTAACCAAAAATTCATTATAAGCATACTCATTAGATTCATTTAATAAGGACTAAAACAGCTGATTCAATTCAAAGCAAATATTATTTTACTAAATACGAAAAGTGGGAATATTACTCACATTTACATAAGAGCAATTATCATATAATTTGTTTTCAAATACTCTTAAGTATATTGTAATCTATTCATTCTTTGCTGATTTTTCATATTAGGATGTAAATTTGTTTTAAAAAACACCATATATGTATATACTTTTTTATGATAAAAAATGAAAAAACATTCCCTCATGAATTTCCCTCTATTTAGTCATGTTTAAGATACCAAGAAAAATACTCACAAATACTTTGATTCTTAGAATATAATTAAGTGCTTACTATGAAACAAAAATCAAAAATATTGTGTTCAAATAGTATGATCTTAAAACTAAAATTACAAGCTCATTAAGGTGCTTAAAATGTCGCAATATCAAAACTTTCCACTAATTTTTCATGACTATTAAAAATATGTAAAATATATTTTATATAAATCAAAATTATACAACCATTACACTCATACATTATTTGTTATTTTTACTTATAAATGAATTCTAAGTTTTGTTTCCTGAAATTTACTATAACGAATTATTTATAATTTATTTTCATGGAAATTGTACTATTTCGGGAAATTTCATGTGTACCTAGAATTAAATTTACCTTTCTAGAAAGAAAGAAATCACTTAAGTGATTTAACTATTATAAAAATTAACTAAATAGAACATATACAATTTTCTATTTATTTTCATTTGAAAACGTTTTCATTTTAAGCATAGAAACACTGTGTTCACTCAAATGTACAGGAAACTTGATTAACTGGAACAATTTTCTCTTAATTGAAATTGTAAGTCACTGAAGGAAAACAGTTGTTTCGTGAGGCATAAGATTTTACTCACAAGTAAGATAACCTTTGTTAAACCTTAAAACTGCCCATAGCTATGGTCTTCTGATAATGAATGCATTTTAAACTTATTTTATGTCATTTTAAATCACTGCAATTTGCAGAAATATAAAAGTAAGTATATGTATTTATCATGCTTTTATAAGTGATTTGCTCTTACTTAAAAATTTAATGCTTGTAAAATGTGCACTCACAAGTAAATTTCTCTTAGTTACGCACAAGAAAGGCATTTGTATTTTTTCACAATTTTATAATACATTTCATGCAGCAGGATTTTGCTTTTTGAAGTTCACAGTGAAAATAAATATTTTCTTTTCAAGAATACTTGGTTCTCTATCTTGCTATTTATTAACTATGCAAAATAAACCTTTTACCCTTACTTAAACTTTTCATGGTTCCTTATGTTTCATGCTTTACTTCATACAGGAAAGCGAATTTATTGTTATATAAGGTATATATGAAAAACTTACTATAAAATAAATATTTTTTCAAGTAAAATAATATTTCCTAAATTATTTGTACTTCACAGAATAAATAGATTATTGCATGAATGCTTAAACCATAGAAGCACATAATAGAATTTTTTAGTGAAAATTCAATTTTATAAAATATATTTCATATAATTATAATTTCACTTCATATATAAACCAAAATTTTCGAATATATCATTAACAAATAAAAATCTACATTTTGTTTATTAAAGTTTTATTCCTAATCTTGAAAAATATTTAATTTGTATGAACTATATAATTTTATAAGTTTGATATATGTGTGTTCGTTATAGATCTCTAACTATACAAATATATAATGAAGGAGTTGGTAGTTTCAAATAAGATAATTGGGTTTACGTTTAAATAAATGTATTTGCATTTATCAGAGTATACTAAAACAATTACATTTTCAAAGTAACAGTATACAAAAATTAATAGTTACTATTTTTTTAATATCGAAGTAAATTTCAGTTGAACTTTTCAACGAAAATAAAAACAACTTTTTATTTTTTTTGTAACAAAGTAATAAATAAAATTATATACCAATGTAAATTAAACTTGCAAATGTAAATTTACATCCTGGTATAAATTTACATAAAATGATGTAAATTTACATCCTAATATGACTGCAAAAAATGGTTACTTACATTTTCCTTGTGTTTAGTTTTAAATTTTTCTCTTTGTTTTACTATTAGGGATTAAGTAATGCAATAAGCAATTCTTATATATAAAGAACAAAAGTTATTCAGAAATATACTATACTTTCAACTATGTATTATTAAAATTCCCATGTTGAGTTAAAAATTTCATTCTGTGTAGAAATTTAAATGAATGTTATGTAGAATTCAGTTAACAATTTTACAATTTCTAATATAATTAAAAAACTTTATTGAAAAGTTAAGAATAGAAACTGAGAAAGAGTTCTCACAAAAAGTGATATGAATTTAACTGAAACGATTTATTTATATCTATCGTCTATGAAGAACAATGCAAGTAATTGTGATAAATATTGTTTACGTGAAATACCAAGCTTGATGTGCATTGTTTTTAATGTCAAAATATTTGGAAGTTTCGTTTAATTTCTTTCTGTTTTTTAACAGCAACTGTCCAAAGGAGGGATCATTTTTCTGAAAAATGTTACAATATTTCATCAGTCTCTCCTTCTACATTTTGCTGAATATTTTTATAAATGTAGTTTCCTTATAGTAAGCATTTTTTAGATATGTTTTGTTGTCCTCTAAAATCAGTTTAAGAAACTTGATTAGAGAGCATAGTTACAGAAATATGTACTATATTCAACACAACAGTTTCAAAGCTAAAACACTGTTATAAGGAGACTAAGTATCCATAATGTACAACTTTTCAGAAAATATTTTACTGATATTGGGTCATGTTTACTTGTGTCACAAGGAAAAAAACCTATAATCTCACGAGGATTCATTCTAACAGGTGTGCAAGCAAAAAATAAAAACACAACTCAATTACGCTTTCTTCAATAGGGTTGTAACTTTCCTCTTCAAAAATCGTAATAATAATTTGTCCACATAGTAAGAGTCTAAATCTGTATAATATGGAATATTTTTCAATATTATTTTCTTTTTCTGAATACTTATCCCATAATAAGTTTATAGTGCATTTTCATTTTATTTTACTATTCATTCAAAATCAATAATCCGAGACTCTTGTGTGATCAGAAAACAATCATAAGAATTAATATGATAAAAAACACACACATGATAAGAACGCACACAGTTGATTCTAAGAATAAAACTTATAAACCGTTATTTTAAAAACTATATACCTTCCTCTATTTTGAATTTACAGTTTTAATTTCAACAAAAAATCAAGTCTTAAGCACATGCGAATATAGTTTTTAATTTTTTCTTTTATAAAATTTGTAGAACATGCAAACTGTTGCAGTTTCAATATTACCGTCTTCGATGTACCGGTTGAAACATGTCATGTCAAATTTTGTAGAATTTTCACTTAACATGAAATTCTGATAATCAAATCTATGTACCAGCTTTTGTTGAAATAGCAGTTAATTAATTTTCTTAACATCTAGTAAATAATTAATCATTTAAAAAGAAAATAATTGTTAACTGGGGAAAATTAGTTCAAACATGAATAACTAATTACTTCAACTTTCAAAATAGCTAAAAGGTAAATTTTATTTACTACTTATTATTCATATCTAAATAGAAAATATTCATAAATTTAAGAAAAACCTGAAGGAATATTTGTAGTCATTATTTTATAAATGGTTTTTAAAAGAAAATTGCATGTTTAAAATAGAATAAAATAGAATTTCATGAAATCCTATTTTTTCTACTCATGCAGATAAAAAAATGTTTTGGCAAATATCTTTCTACATTTATGTTGATTAATTTGATTTTACTTACATATATATATATATATATATATATATATATATATATATATATATATATCTATATATATATTTTATTATTTTATACATATGTACATTATATAGAAATTTTTAAATGCTTCTATTTTACGTATCGAAATATTAAATTAAAAAATAATAATAAAAATCTATTTAATTAATATTATAAATTAACTTTTCAGTTAGTTATTTCTCGTCTATTAAATATAAAAATAGCCCAACATATCTCATATCTAGTGGTTAGCGTAACTGACTACAGAAGGGGAGGATCTGGGTTCGAATCCCGGCTTGGGCATGGATGTACTCTCTCTGTTTCTAGTACTTTCCTCAGATGATGGATGAATGTGGCCCGCCCTAAAAACGGGTTTGTGGTGATGTGGAGTGGGTGATGCTACTCGTACCTCCATGGCTTGGTTCACAAGTGTCCACCGGGTAACGATAAAATGAGGAACAGTTTCCGGCCTTGTTGTGGCAAATGGGCTAATGTACTTACTTGCTCAAGGGTGCCCGCCATAAGAAATAAAAAAAATATAAGAATTACACACTATTTTGTTCATTTCACTGAAAAAATTATGAGAAAACATTGATACTTTCACTGAAAATTTTAAAAATAAAAGCCCTAAAAAAACTCCTTTGTTTGATGCGAGAGACAGAGAGAAAATTGATGTACTTGAGAATAGCTTTCTATTGAAAGATATTATAACATTAATTTCTTTATCTGTATTCTTATTTTCTGATTTTGTATGCAATTTCTTGAAATTAAAAGCACTGAATACTAAAATAATTATCAAATACATGTCTCTGAACTCGCAAAATTGTTCAGCTTACCTTCATTAAACATCTTAAATTTAATGTTTTAAAAATAATGTCATACGTTGTGTTTCGCATATCACAGTGTTTATGACATAAAATGAGTAAGAATACATAAAAATTAACTTTGCGAAAGTGACAAAAAGTTAATGAGAATAAAACACAAAAATATTGATTTATGTAGCATTTCCACTTTTTCAAATTTCGATATTCCTAACCACAGCATGAAAAAAAGAAAAGAATGCAAATATAGTCTTTGAAATTTTGTTAATTCATGATTATCATATATACATAAAAACTTGTTCTGAATAATACAAAAAGATCATGTCTTTTAAGGACTTGATACTCTTGAATGAAAAACTATAAAGAGAGAAATAAAAAAATGCTAGAAGAATGTGCTAAAAAAATTCTAGTGATATTTTTTTTTCACCTATTGAGTGTGCCCCTTCGTTAGTTAGGAGTAAACACCAACCACATTCTCCGGCAAACAAATTCGAATCTGAGTGTCTCGAGAGACAAATCGTGTTCCCTACGCCTCAATTCAGAAGATACCCGTTAACCCAAATCAATAGGGATGAATGCAAATGCATGTTTGTAAACAAAATGTGATTTCTGCTTACATTTCGCTTAGATTCAATTGACGTGAAACGTGCGTAGGAAATTCAAATACCTATCTTTCAAATACGGATACAAGGCGTCTGGCTAAGAAACGCACTTTTCCTAGTAACATCACTTTTGATAGTTAAACAGATATAAATATCAAAACAGATGTAAAGTACCATAAAAATATTCAGTGTAAAGTGTATTTGGTTTAAACTTTTCATAGTAGAAAAATACTGCTTTAAAAATTATTTTTAACACAAATAACGTCAAAATCAGAATACAGCAATAAAACTAAGATGATATGCCATAAGCATATATCTTTTACTAAAATGAAAATAAAATATATACTAATACATTATTTTTTAATGAGTATGCTTATAAGGAATTCTTAAAACATTTTAAAAAATAAAAGTTTAATAATATAATTATGCAGATTAGATTATATATTAGAAAATGTCAGACATTAATGATACCAAAATTTTCTGCGACCTTGTATAAATCGGTGTGGTTCTTCAACGAAACAGTGCAAATTCTACCTCCCATTTCCAGGAGTTCTACATTTTCATTTTAGAAAAAACCACAACCACTTAATCAATCTAAGATTTATCGTTAAACTCAATTCACACTATAATGTTGAAGAAGAATTAGATATAAAAACTAACAACTGTGTAACTGTTTATAAGACAGCTACGAAAATATCTGGGTGTATATCTTTATCACTTTAAAATGAGTTTTGTTTGAACCACTAATAGTATATGTGACAACACTAATAGTACATGAATAATTTAATGTATTGTTAATATTATTTTGATATCTATACTGAAACTTTAGATTCCCTTGGAAGATACTGATTATGACTGATTAAAGTGAATGAATCTAATCATTACGGGAATTTCATTTAATATCATATATATATGGACAGAGAGAGTGAGAAAAAAAAACAAAGTACACTGCTGGCCACCGTAAATGAAACACCACCCTGAAGGAAGCATGTAAATAACATAAAATTAATAACATGCATTAGTGGAGGTAAGATATGCAAATGATTAGAATTTCAGCCCAGACACACATCACGCACACCTATGACGCCACTTCATAGCGCTATCCATAATAACATACCATGATACCCGGTGCAACACTGGTCCTACATCGGATATTATGGTATGGGTTGGTATTGGTTATCACTCTCGCACAGTACGTTTTAATAATGGAAAGTGTGCATGAAATAACCATTTACTTTTATTTAAAAAACTTGATTCATTTTATAATTCTTAACTATTCTTAATTAATATTAATTTAATTTACATATTTTACAGAATTTAAATTTTTTACATATTTTTATATTTTACATATTTAAGTTTCATAAACATCATATTTTACAGAAATATATATTGACCGATGCTCACACTAAATTTTTACAAGAATGAAATCTTACAGACTAACAACAATTCGGCCGTGACTTGTACCAAGAAATTCTAACGGTAAACAATATGTAATTGGATCTGTGATATTTCCACAAGTACAAAAGGTGTTGCCAAATTCAGTACATTAGAAATTATAAACTAAATTAATTATCATATTCAACAGTATGCATGACGAGTGTAGCTCGTCATTGTGCGATATGGCAAGAAGAACCAATGACGAGCTAGACTCGTCATTTTACCGGAAGGGGTAAGCAGACAGCGCTGCATCTCCGAAGTGTTGGAACCAGTTGTCCTCCATTACATTCAGGGCTTGCCCACAGCCTTATTTCAACAGGATAATGCGCGACGACATGCATTATCGCCAGATTGAATTGCTTCCCTGGCCAGCTCGCTCTTTGGATCTTTCGCCGATAGAAAACATGTGGTACATGGTTGTCAACGATTGACCCAGATTATATGCCCAGCTGCCACACCATATTACCTTTGAAAACGTGTGGAAGCTGATTGGTCTGTTGTACCCCAAGAACACATCCAAAGTCTCTTTGAATCAATACCGAGACGTGTGGTTGCGGTGATTTCCAACAATGGCGGCTACTCTGGCTACTTATTTTGGCAGGAACCACACTTAACAGAAGTTTATAAATTTAATCATTTGATTCTTGGTCAACGTGTTATCTACAAAATAGATTTTGTTGTGATATCTCTTGTCTTTCTTAGTGTTGCAATTTGGGTAGCCAGCAGTGTACATACATTTTACACAACTCTAAGCGAGAGCTATCTACTTTTTATCAAATGAAGGAAAATATGAATATAAGAGATAACCAAGAAATGTACAAAAATATAAACATTAGTTTAAAAATATCATTTTGATTTACATAAAAGTTAAAAGGAATATTTTAATACACATGTGCTGTTAGTATTATTTGTTTTCATCCCAAACTCAGTAACATATTTTGTAAAAATTCAAAATGTGTTTGAAAATATATTTTCATATTTGACAATATAATCTGATTTGAGATTATTTTTTAAACATATATCGGTAATTTGTGTCGTTTAAACAATATTTTATCAGAGAAAATGCGATTGAGTAAACGAAAACTACATTGAATAAGATTAATATCATTATGTATTTATCATTATCATTATGTATCATATAGTTTTTACCTATAAAAGTACCTAATAAAATATTTTTCTACACAAGTATTTATTCCATAGAAAATCAATGTTATATATATTGATATTAATTTTACTTAAACAATATATATTTTAAAAATCATTTATATGTTTCAAATGTAACAAATATATTATAAAAAACGATTTCGATTCTAAACTATAATTAAATAACTTTGAAAATGTAAATTAATACTTCTTTTATTAGAAATTTCTTTATTCACTATGGTAATTATCCCTTTACTCATTATAATACACACAGTTTAAGCAAATTTGAAATAATTACGTTAAATGAAGTTATCTTAGAAACAGAAATGTCAATAAGCTATTACGCGAAATAACTATAGAACTTCCGTGCAGTTTAATTATTGGTATAAGGATTGGTACATAAGCACAAAATTATCACTGAGTAGAACATTGGTTTAGGTATAGTTATTTGTACTTTTAGTTTACTAACAGTACATGCATTACAAGATTAACAAATGCATTGAATATATTTAAAAGATTTTGTAAATTACAGCATTGATTCAGAACTAAATTTTTCCTTTTAAACCTATTTCTATACATGTATAATCAATTAATAATTTTCTTTAGTTCTAAATCATATTCTTCGATTTTTTTATCCTTTTACGGTAAATCAAGGTTTCTCAAGATAAATGTTTGGGAATTCAGATTTCTAGCTTTTGACTTACTATGTTAGAATCTATATATAATATAGGTATTTTTACTATTAATCAAATATACAACTATAAATATACAGTTGTATGTTAAATATTAATGCGCAATATCTGTAGTTAACAATGAAAAGCAGGAAGTAAGTGTTAAAAGAAAAATGTTTTATCTAAAATGTATTGAATGAATAAACTATTGACTTACAGAAAAATGAGTAAAAGAAAATTATAATTACATATATAAAAAGGTAAATATAAGAGTGATAAAAAAATCCAAGACATGATTTACAAAATTGTTGGTGCAGTGCACTAGAAAAATAATATAATACTTAAACATAGGAAATAACATGCCGCATGTGAGAATTAGTCACATATTTTATGTATTGTTGATTCTTTTATTAAAACGCAAAATTGTGTTTCTATACGTAAAAAAAAAATTGTAATTCATCTTTCAATTTAGAATTTCTGTTCCTGTATATTATTTTCTAAAGCATTTACAGCATGAAACACAATTTTCTAAGATTGACCAAGACATGATAGTCTAATTAGAAAAGGCCATAAAAGTTAAAATTAAACTAGGGAAAACCTCAAGACCATTTGACAGGAGATTACCAGTGATCTGGTACTTGATAGAGTCAGGTCATAACAGCTCACATTCCCAAATAAAAGTTGTTGATTTGTTTTTGCAAAAAATGTTTTGTGAAGTGATAAAACTCATATCTACTTGATATTACTATATATATTTATAATTGTTACATTTTTGCTTAAGATTGCATATTATAACCAGATACACTATAACCCATCGCCCAATTTACTGAAATTGATTACTTAGTGAAAATTCGCCAAAGATCTCATCTTTACTCCATTTGTTTTAAAAAATTACCGGTCATGGACTAGTCACAAATTCTGCTTCAAGAAATCAGCAAAACGACTTGCAGCAGCATTTTAAGTGTCATAGCTATTATAAATGCATGTACTCATACATGAATTTCATTCATGTTGGTCTTTTTCTTCCACATGCCTCACGATCCGTAAAGAAATTTTTAATTCAAGACTTCTTGAATAAAAATATTATATTCAATTCTTTTAAAATTTCATATACATTTCGTTTGTAGGATAAAACTATGTTATTTTTGGTTATGAGTCATAAGAAATCAGGTTTATTGTAGAAGTGCTGTGAGGTTATATGGCTTATAAAATCTTCTAATATTTCACGTGTGATACATATTAGTGCATCAAGAAAATTTGATTGAATATGGTTTCAGAAATCCGAAACACATGTGTAAAGTTATGTACCACATTTCTAATTAGAATAATTCTTAACAATTTAAACTAAACCTCATCTAAGAACTTCTAAATCGAAATGATTTCTATATTACGTAAATATATACGACTAACATTTAAAAATATACAACTGCTTCAAGACTTATACAAGATCTCAATGGATTATAATTTTATATGCCCCCCAACTTAAGCATTTTTAACAATAAGAAATTACTCGCAATACTTATTGAAAGAAATTTAATCTAAAAATGTATTTTGAAGTACTGAAGCTAATTTAAATTAAATCTAACTGACTTTTGAATTTTTTTAAAAGTATTATGCCTAAATATTTTCCCCAATATCTGACAAAAAAGGACAAATTTAGATAAATTTCTTTCTGGTTTAGCATTCGAATTTCATTATTTTTTAACCCAACTTTAATTATTTCCAAACACGAAGTAACTAATAATACAGAAGGAAATCATTCTACTTCGAATATATGTTTCCAAGGCAATTGTCCCAATTTTCTTCCATACAAATGCTTAGATACCACATTAATTTACCAGAAGTACAGGAAGTAAGTAATTTTATGTTGAAGAGAATTATATAGAGAAGATACATTGTGTCCAATTAATTTAGTACCGATGAAACTTTCTATGGTATATATTCCACTATTTAAAAAAAATCAATTTATTAGTAGGAAAGTTATAAACTTAAAATGTTTTTTCGTGTTAAATTTTCAAATAAAAAGAAATCTAGTGAAATGTATCGTAATATAAACTGGTTGCGAAAGTTAAAAAAAGATCAATTAAAAATTTATTTGCAAATTTTATGTCAGAATACTAAAACACTCAGAGAATTTATATGGTTCATTTTCCTTTCAATAATCTATTTGTCTTGTAAAATTTTTATTTAATAAAAAGTTTGAAATAAAACTTTTGTTTATAATTAAATATAAAAATTTACTTATTATAGATCAGGAAGTTTCTTAGAATTCAATGACTAAATGATTTTTCTTATTTTTATTTTGCCTTATAATACTTGAATTTAATACTTAAGTAAGTAAAAGTAAACTATTCTATGTAATTGGATTTAAAACAATATATTGAAAATTTTAAAGATAACGTAATATTTCTTCATAGTTACCTATGATAGAAGTTTTTCGTAATTCAGTTTACTTTAAGTGTTCTTTTATTACGAAACTTATTATTTTTCAGTCTTTATTTAGTAGAGAAAAAGAAATAAATTTTTTTATGTTATCCTACTTTTTTAGTAAAAGTGTACTTTTACTAAAAAGTAGGATAACATAAAAAAAAACTTTAAGTGAAAGAGTAAGCTATGTAACTTACAAATTTGCAGCTGAGGAATATGCATACCAAGATAATATGAGCCAGGTTTGCCTGTGTATTAACAGCTTAATAAATAATATTAAGAAAATTCAGGAATGAATAAGAAATAAGTTCTAATGTATAGAAATTTAACAGTCTAAAATATTTTATTTAATAAAATTGTATTTTCAATTGCATTTTAACAATTTTCATTTCTTTAATTTCTAACTTAAATTTCATGGCTATAGATCGGAAGAAGAAATTACATTTATTTACTATAAATCCTGTTTTATTGTTAATATGTATAAATATAAAAGATGTTTTATTTTCTGTCTGAAAGTGTTGGAAATTGTTTTCTAATTTTATCTTTATTTTTATGAAATAAAGTTATTTTTTCTAATTCTCAATGAACTTCCAAAGAAACAAATTAATAATTTCATAAATGTTATTTTAAATATTTTTGCGTATCATCGTATGAAAGTTAAATGGTCTGAATTGTTTATTTTTAAAATTAAACAATAGTTTACTTTTATATTAAAAAATTGTTAAGTTTACTACATGCAACAAACAAAATATTAGAAAGAAATTAAGAATAAACAGTACAACATTGTAATGTTTTTTCCAAATGCATTTTTAATTAGTTTCAGCAATTTACTTTGTTTAGTAAAAGTCTTAAATTACTATTAAATTTAAATTATATGAATTCAATTATAAAATTGAATCATCAAATCAAAAGCCGTTCATTTTTTGTTAAATAAATGCTGAGTGACTAATAGATAACTTAATGAAAAACGAATTTTCTTTTCGGCACGTATTATGTTAACCCAAAAATCGATACAGAAATAATATTTCTAATTTTATGGTTATTATAATGTGCGCAGAAAATAAACATTCATTAAGGAAAAAAACTTTTTATACATAACTAATTAATATATATTTATTATAGGAATCACGAGAATATAAATAATTCAAAATGACAAAAGTTTTCCTTCAGTTGGTGATTGATAAAAATTTAATTAATCTCTTTGCCATGCAAAGGAATTAACCACAAGTAGCTTTTCATTCTGATTCTATTATTAAATGAATTAAATATGATATTCTTATGTCCCACTTTAAATATATTTTTCGCTTTATGACTGAAATAATCTTCGAGTAAAACTCATTAGCAAAAGTAATTAGATTAATTTTTGAAATAACAGTTCTACCATATGTTACTCACAGAAGATTTACAATCACGTACATGAAAATATAATCATATTGCACTTCAAATAATTATTCTTTCACTACGAATAATAAATTATATACAGATAAAACTAAAATCAGGCGGGTATGAATTTAATATAATCAACAACTATGCAAGAAAAGTATTAATAATAAAGATTTTTGACTGAAAAACGTTTTTGTGAATAACAAAAATATAAGCTGATAAAATAAACATAAAAAAGGATGTATCTTTATGTATAATGCATTTGATTTTAATATTGAGGAATAAAATTACATTTCCTTTTTCATTAGTTTTGGAAATTTGAAAGATTGGTTTTAGAAAGTTTAAGTATAATGAATAATAATTTGAAAATACCAGTAATAACAACTGTATTTTAATAACGAAATTATTTTGCATAATTTTGTAATATATTCAAACTTATTTATATTATTGAAATTTACTATTGTACTTTTTTTATTTAAATTATTGCTGTTTATACTTATATCATTGAAATTTTATAGTTTTGATTATTGATTTGTAATCAAAATAAATTAATCACGTTTTTCTTATCAAATATTTCAAATGCATAATATTTATTTAAAACTCCGATTTCTGCAGAATTTAATGTCGTTAGAAATTTTGTTTTGCTATTTTTTTCAAAACGGTTAATAATTGTAACGTCTAATAACTATTTCAGTGAATTTTGGAATCACTTAAAACTATCCATAATTTTGCATTAATTATTCATATAGGTAATTTTTATATTTTAAAAATGATTTCATATTTGATAAAAGTTTTATCTGGCAATAATTTTGAAATAAATAATAAAAATTGATGAAAATTACAAAATAAAATTTTCTGTTCACATGAATTTGTAATACGAGAGATATTAATAAGAAATTCATAATTTTAAAATATTATTATATTCATAATTTAAGAAATTGTTTCTCTTATGACTAAACTTGAAAATAGAATTTATTTAAAAAAATTTATATTGGGCTTCTTTGGAGTGATCACATAAAATATATTTAAGAGTAATCAAAATAAATATACATATACATAAAAAAGAATTATCAAATTGCGGCAAACAAATTTTATAATTTTTTATTTATAATTTATTACATATTGATAACACAGAATTATACTTCGAAAAAACTTTGATAGTTATTTAAAATGTTGCATTCTACTTTTCACTGCAAATCTGGAATAAAATGTTTTAAACTATTATGAAAAATCTATGACAATTGTTTAGAAATTTCATATTTAATATACATACTAGCTCTAGTAATCTCTATATAAAAATCTCTGTTTAAGTATTTAATTTAAAGGCAAATTTTGTATCTTAAAAGTTCATCTGAGCTAATTGCCTCTTTTTTTTGTCTCATTGCATATTTTATTTGATAAAATATTTAATTCATTTTTAGATTGTACACTTTTTTTAGTATAAACAGTACAAAATGCGAAGAAATATAGGAAGAATTGTGAGAAAATTTATATGTTAAAAAATTATTCTAACATTTTTTATGCTTTCTTTATATAATCTCCTGAGACATAAAATAAATTTAATTTGGTATCTTATAAAAGCAATTTTTGGATTATAAAAGCAAAATATTTTCTTCCAATTTGCGAACAACACTTTTTAAGAATTGCATGCTAAATTATGATGAACATACAGGAATTACAAAAATATGGACTAAATTAATACGATATTAAAATATATTTTTTGTATTAAATTTTATTGTTTAGAAAGCTTTTAGTCAGATAAATAATCCGCTTAATTTTAAATATTTTTTCAGGTGAAAGTAAGAGCTAAAATGAAACGATAGAAAAATTTAATAATTTGACTGTATCCTTGCTTTGTTTAAAAACAAATGAATTAATTAAACCAATAATAATCAAAATAACTGTCATTATATTTCTCTAAATGATATTCAACATTTTTCTAATTAAAGCTAATATACGAATTCCTTTTGAAGAACATTTCTAAGGAATTAATAATAATATAACGATATATTCTTGAAAAACATTTCTAATGGTAATTACATTAACTTAACTGAAAAACGTGAATTCAGTAAATTTAGTTAGAACTCTCTCAAGGTTTTTATTGTTTCCACAAATGAACGGATCTTCTTTCATGTTCTACTTTTTTTAAGGATACTAGTTTCGAGTAACTAATTCTGTAATGTCAAACAATTTTCTAAAAAGATAAAGGCAAATAGGAATAGTTCGGAAAGACTTTAAATCGTGATAAAGCACTAGAAAAAATTTTTATATATTCAGAAGGAAGCAAAAATACTTATATACTTATCAAAAATACTTAGCAAAATTACTTTATTCAGTATATATTCAGAAGGAAGCAAAAATACTTTTATTAATAATAAAAGAACGTTGAACGTTAATAAAGTAGCAAACTTAATCAAATTTGCTATCGTTATATAGCCGTTTGATTCCTTATGCCAATTTTAAATCATGTCTAATAAAAATTGAGTTATTTTTTGTCTTATTTTATCAGAAATCAGTTTTTTATATGTAGAGAAAAACAAATATGTGTCTTCTTAGAAAATATCTGTACTAGTATAAGAGAATGAAATAATAATAAATTCATTAGGCCATTGAAGACAGAAAATGATTAAATCATGCCAGAATGTTTCAAAAACGATTATCTTAGAGTTGGTATAAGTTTCATAAATTGTCTTTCAATTCTGACCACCGACAAGAATGTTATAAATTTTTCTTCGCTCATTTAACTTAGAAATTCATCGATTGAAGGTGCTATTTTTT
>JAPDSC010129967.1:59713-80282 GCA_026290005.1 Latrodectus geometricus
ATCTATGATATCCATAAATTGTTATTATACTTCAAGGATATTCTTTCTTTTGTGTTGCCGTTTTATTCAAAATAACCTATGCCCAAACTTTAACATAGTCAATATTAATTAGATGAAAAATGCATCGTTGTTGATTGTCATCCTATAAAATGCATTTCAAGATCCAGCTAGATCACAAAATATTCATTCAGTAAAATTCATTTGAAATCTGATGAATAAGGTATTTTCTATTCGTAAGTTCTAACGCTTTAATTGATCTGTTGAAGAAAACTTTATTTGTCATTTATATGTTACTAAATTGTTATCCAGAAACATCTTCCCATGTTCTTTTTATTTTCCAAAGAATAAATTCTAATTTAATTTTTGACTAAATTCTAATTTCTTTTTATGACTTATATTTCATTTATCGTGTGTATACTGTCCATTTTATAATCATATATAAATGCAATGCAATTGTTTTCTTCACTTTTTTGTTTTCTTCCCTAATTTTAAACATTTTATAGCACACATTTTTTCTTCCCTAAATTTAGTTTCTTCCCTAATTTTAAATATTTTATAGCATGTATATAAATTTTATAGTAAAAAATATATTTCACCTTGGAAGCAGAAATACAACATTTAATCATTCTTATTTTAAATATTAATTTTTACAATGTTAGAAATTACTAAATTGTTAATTCATAGGAATTTAATAAAAACACAGTAAAATTCTTTATTAAAAATTTTTTCTATACGTAATTAATAATACCACTTTTAGAAGTTGCAATGAAAATGGAAGTAAGAAACTTTGTTTTACTTGTGTCCTTAGCCATGAACTATTATCCTAGTAATTGTACTATAATATAAAAGTTGAATGGCTGCTTTATTATCACATCAAATAAAGAAATCGATTCATTTTTTGAAACTAATGTCATTTTTTTTCATTTTCATAAGTATTTTTTCTAAAGTGAGTATTTAAATTAGATATGTTACCTTACATAATTTTCATTATGATATTCCGTTTATATCTTGTTATAATATATAAATTTAATATTAATAGCTTTTAGAAAATAAAAGTACTTTAGTTTTAAATTCTCTAAGATATATTAAGTTATTATACTCTAGGATATGTATTAAGTCGCTCAAGTGTGAACAGCTCTATATTTTGGAAAAAACAAAATGCAAAACAATTTCATCTGTAGAATGTATAACTTAGTTATGAAGTGCAAAATCTTTTACAAGTTAACATTTGGGTAAATTACTTTGAATTTTGCTTCTATTTAGTATAAAATATGTAAGATACAACAAATGCCGATCATTAATTTCTTTTTTAGTTTTTCGTAATTGTTAAATTTGTAGAAGTAATTCGTAGCATCATTTATTTCAAGAAAAATTTAATTCATAATAATTAAGTTTGCAAAATAATATTCAATGCACATTACAATATGCTAAGAAATCTTTAAAACGCTGAGTCCATTTGAAGGAAACATTGATTTTTATTTATTATAACCATCAATAATATAATTTAAATGTTAATTTATTTAATAATGCACTTTGGAGCAAAGTGACTTAGATTTAATAATTATTTTTTTTCAAACTTCAGTAGTTTTTAAGCTTTTTAATACATCCTTTAACTTATTTATTATAATTATAAATTATTTATATCTGGAAAAAGTTTTTTAATTCATATTTACAGTGTTACCAATATAGCTTATTTTCATCCATATTTGTTAGAAAATATTCTATATATAAAAAATGATTTTAAGCAAAGCTATACATTTAGTTTAATCGGTTAAATATTTTCTCAAGTGAAGCATTAGTGTGAAAATAGTTCTTTTTAGATAGTATTCAAAATGTTTAATTGATTACAACTGGAACATAGTTTAAAAATGCATTTGATGTTTAAATGATATATTAAACGAAATAAGTGAAAATTTCCAGAACATCCTCTAACGCTATTCACATTTTTATAAATATTTCCCTTTTCTCTTTTAAAAATATCCTTCTAACAATAGATTTTTGAAGAAAATCTTATTGTAAATTTGAGCTACTTATTTGATTAAATTGTGATAAATTTATATAGAGCTGGAAAATAACTAGATTAATTATTATAAAAAGTCTACATGGCATAATCTAAAAATTAACAATTTTCGTTAACAATTAATTATTTTATATTATAATCTATATATCTGTGACCCCCAAAAAATAATCCACCCATTTTATTTAAAATATCAATATGTTTATCATTTCATTTTCTATTTGGTGCTTAAATGACTTTCCATTAATTGTGATTTTTTTCCATCTGATAAACATTTGTTTCTACTATGAAGAAATTGCTTGAGTTTTTAATTTTCAATAATAAACTCAGTACTTCAAAGCAAATATGCAGAGTTTTTTAAAACTATCGAACATATGATCCACCTGAAAGTTTCATGACATTATTGATGACAGCTTCTATTGATTAACTGTTATTTTGTGAAGTAAAACATTATTCCAGGTTCACTATTTCTTCATTATCAAATGGTTATATCGAATAAATAAATTAAATATAGTTATTACATGTATCATAACACAACATGTAACTTTATTTCTCAATATTATGGTTGATAACTACGTTATAAACGATATTGAATGGGATAAATTTCTTAGTCGTGTATCCATGACATTTGCTCAAAATACTCATTATATTTAAATTCTTGAACATTTTCTAAAAAGTCTTTCATTTTTTATACATTTTTTAAGTTTCCATATATGTATTCAAAAGATATATAATGAATTTAATAATCATCATTGCAATCATTGTAAAATCCCATTTAAAAATTAAAAGTATTTGTAAATTACAACTTTAAAAGTAATAACTTAAAGTATTATAATGTGATTTTTTATTGTTTCTTTTCTTGAAATAATTTATTATAATTCAGGAAAAAACCAAATTTTGTGTTCCCGTGAGAGAATTATATTTTGTATTTTTATGAAAAATATATTTTGGTCTATAATATTTTACGGCCTAGTAATTTTAATAAGTAATATAGAAAAATATTTAAAAAGGTCAAATTTATACAATTGCACAGAAAGAAGAAATGTAAAGTAAATAAAGAAAATAAATTCTATCTTCCTTAATTTTGAAAAAAGTTAAATATATACAATAACTTAGTTAAAAATAAATACTAGTACATTTTTAGTCTCAAACATCTACCTTGATTCAACTTTTCATCGTACAGATCTTGAAACAAGAAGCGAATTTTGAACTAATGACGTGAAATGCAATTGCGTGTTCTAGCGTATGTTTAATTATGCTTTTAATGAATAAGGGGCACATAACTTATTATTCCACTCAATTAAAGTACCGCAAGAAGAATGTCGTTAAAATAATATGAATAGCATTGTGATTAAAAGCATACTTTAACTTAAGTGTACTTTATTGGGAATATATAAAATTTTATATAAACATTAAAACATTATTTCCCCATGCACATTAAATATTAATGTAATTACTAATTATTTCGAAAAAAATAATTTTAGAATAATAAAATGCAATTTATAATTTATTTTGAAATTATAAGCAAAGAAAAAAAATTATTTCGAAAAAAATAATTTTAGAAAAATAAAATGTAATTTATAATTTATTTTGAAATTAGAAGCTGGGAAAAAAAATTAATTTCCTTATTTGTTGAAACATTGCAGTGAAATTAATCACCGACCATGTGTTTATGATATACTTCTTTTTAAAATAATACTTCAACATTTATTTACGTCTTCAACATGGACACACAGACGCACACACACATATATATATATACATGTGCTTGAAAATCCCCCATTATACTTAAATCCACAAAGGAACATTTGAAACAAGCTCGGCTCTTACATTTAAAGATCAAAGCAAGGTTCAAAAGGAAGCGCTCTTAACAGAAATGTCCCCTTAAAATTCAGTAAGATTGTGAAATGGTTTAACTATGTTGTGACCATGAGATTTGTATAAGGAGCTCGATTCAACTAAATTCAAAAAATTTTCTGTTGCACTATATGTCGTATCATTAAGCTGCGTCATTTCCTCTAACTACCAACGATTCAAACGCAATATTAAATTATTATTAACACGAAATTAAGGATTTCTAAGAATAACGTCTAGAAATGTTTATTGTAATGTCTCATATAATTAATAATTTTGTTTTAATTCAATATGTACCATTACACTTCTCATTTCTAATAACTCATTTCACAATAAATAAACAATTATTAAATGTTTACTTTAATTTAATATCAAACAATTTGCTTAAATAAAACATTCCCTTTGAACTAAAAGTATTTCTTAACGTTTATTACTTGTTCTTGAGATGGCATTTGTTTCTACAAAATAACTTTGTTTTTATTTTAAAATCAAACAAGCATTAGCTATAAAAATGTTTTAAAATAAACATTTTTTGCCTCTGAGAAGATAAGAAGCCCGAGATTCTATGCTAGTATAATTGTCAAAAAATAGTTTTAAACATTATAAGAAAATAATATTTAAAATATGAAACGTCTATTCGTTAAATACAATTAAATGTATATTAATGTTTCAGATAGATAATTTTTTCTATTCTTTAAGTATGTTAAATGTTTTTATATTATGTAAGAAATAATTTCTGACCAAACAGTAAAACTTGCAATCATGACAAATAGTATCTCATTAAATTATTTTTGTTTTGAAATGTTTGAATTGATTATCATTTACTATCATTTATTCAAAGGATGATGTCAGAAGGAATTAAAATGATATGTTCAATGAAATTTAGAAGGTAAATTAAAATACGTCAACATTCATAAAATAAAATAGTAAGCAACAAATATATATTATATTTAAGTAAAATATTACTTATTTCCGAATGCAAGTGTTAAATATGCAAGCAATATATTTTTGTTTCCACATAAATTAAGAGTTAAAAATAATTTTTTTTAAATTAGTGTGATGAATAAAATTATTAAATTTTAAAATCAATTATTCAATCTTCTTGAAAGTTATGGATTCCTATTTTTTAAAGCAGATAAGATATAATATAAGAATTTTATTGACTTATGTGTCCCTTTTTCAAAATGATTAGCTTCAACCGAGAAGAAAATAAGATTTTCTCACTTTTTGCCTTTTTCTTACACTTTATTTATTCGGAGAACTTAATGGAAAATAAAATACCTAAGTACAAGTTATACTGCCTTAATTTGTTTCGCAAATGTTTTATTCTTGCATTAGCTTCAGAATCAACACACTTTTAAAGGAATGAATGCATGATGCTACTGCTGAATAAAATGATAACAATTAGTCTTATAAATTAAATATTTTACACCTTATTTATACTGGCAAATAAAGTGTAAAATACTGGAAAATTTCATATAAATTTCCTACTGAAAATATGATCAATCATAAAACCTATTTAACAATTAAGAAAATATTTTTGAACTATAAGTCTGTAGAAGGAAATATTTATAATTTCATACTCTAAACTGTAGGCACACTACAGCGGGCATACAAGATGTAAATGAAAAAATTTAATATATTAGAACTAAAAAAATAATTTATAAACTTTAAGAAACTTAGATGGAAATAAATCATAAACTATCCATGTATAAATGTAAAATTTTAAATAAGAGTAATGTTTCTTATTTAAAAAGAGTAATATAAAAATAAAAACTCTCAGAAAGTAAATGTTGCTTAGTAAGGAGATTCACGTGATATTAAGAATGCAATACATTTATAAAAGCATACACTAAAACTTAAATCTTCCTATATTCCGTAACAGAAAAAGATGATTTTAAAAATATGATATACGATTTTTTCAACAGTACAATTCAAATTATTTAACAAGTTCAACAAAATTATAAAATTTTTCAGTTAAAGTGTTTCTAATTAGAGGGCAACTTTTGCAGTTATTTCAAGCCTTAACTTTTAACAATTATGGCGAAACTGATATTTAAATTTCCATAATTAAATGAAAATGACTCGAAATTAATCTATACAGAGTTTATGACCTATCAAATAAAATGAGCTGTTTATTTGAAATCGTTATCTGCGATATTTTTAAATCGAGCTCTATGTGTCAGAACAAGATGCAATCGCTCATTTTAGCCAATAGTTAACTTTCCAAACAAGTAAGCAATCGTTAGTAGTTCAAACGCGCAAATGCTTGTTTACCTATAATGCATTCTATCCAGGTGAAGGGCTATAGGTTCAATAAATCAAAGAGGAAACGGAAGAGGAATATTATTCACTGTTCAAAATGTGATGAATTAAATGTATAACTGTGATCACGTGTTGGTTTCTTGAATATCGAAAGCAAATTACAATTCATATAGAGCATATATATAACACTTGAATGTCTAAAAATTAAGTACTCAATAAGGGGTAATTAAGAATGAATTAGTTGCATATTTTTCCATTTATTTATTGGATATGAATTCATTAAATGGCTTAGCCATTTAATGAATTCATATCCAATAAAAAGTAATGTTCAGCACATACTGAAATGCACATTAAAGTAAAATGTAGAATGAAACACTTGAATAAGAATTTGAATATTCTGTTGGAAGGAAAAATAATACATTTAATTTATATTGAAAGTATAAAATTATAGAGTGAAAAATAAATAGTATGAAAAATATTATAAGGAAATTTGTTATTTCGGAATTATATTTAATATAAAGTAATATAAACTTAATTTATAAGTGTTTGAGAGATGCTGGAGAAAATAGATATTTCCAGACAATAAAAATAATCGCAAGATATTTCCTATTGAGGTTTAAATGATAATTTGTAAAAGCATTATAAGCTTTTTTTCAAACAAAATGTTGTAATTGAAAGAAAAAAAAAAAAAAAAAAAAAAAGGAACAATAAACAAACAGGAAACACTGTTTAACTTAATTCAAAATATATTATTTAAATAAAAATTTTAAGATAATTTTATTGGAAATGAGTTGTTGCCTATATGTTTATTATTAATTGTACACATATATGGGGTGCATATCAGAGAGTAAATGCAGTATTTTAAAGCATAAGAACTTGAATATTTTTCTCTATAAGACTTAAAATATATTTTATCTGAATATTAAATGTAAAGGCAAAATGCTTGAATTACTGGAAGGACAACTTGTAATTACATCGCTGAAACTAAATTTTATATATAAAATTCTTTGAAATACGTAAAAATAAATGAGACATTAAAATAAAACTTAATATATTAATGTTATGTTTTATATTATCAAGAATATTATTATAATATAATAACATTCTTGATATAATTATGAAATAATACACATGCTGAATTTATTAGTAACAAACAATAAATCATTAAAATAATATACATTTGAAAAATTTTTCCATCATATTCTATAACTTAACTTTAAGTATTAATATAAAATTTTCTTCGTGCATTTTTCTCTTACAAGAGTTTTTCAAAATATCTACAATAGTCACAAAAAATTTAACTTTAGACTTTTAAAATATTTATTGTTAGATTTAAGTTTGATTTTTAAATTTTTATACTTGAGAAGAAAGTCTTAGTTCACAAAAACAGGAAGCCTTTCTGTGCACTAAAACGATAAATTTATGCAAATGAATAAAATATACTCTTAATGAAAAATAAATGTTCTGAAATCCAATCTTGAAACTTAAAATATTCTTAGAACTGTTTTGTACTGTATTTTAAGCAGAATAAAAAGGAAAATAAAAATGAAGAATAATAAAACAAAGTTGCACTTATTTTAAAACTTAGCAAGTCTTATTTTTAGATATTTATACATTGCATATCCTTATATATTCTAGAAGTAAATTAAACCGATTAAGAAAGCTGAAAATTTTAAAAAGAAAGTGAATAAAGATTTAAAATTCATACGAATTCACACACCAACTTTTCCTAACCTACGCAATTATAAAAAAGTGATTCTTAAGAAGATTTACGCAGAACTTTTATTTTCTAAAAACTGAAACTATACTACAGCACTTATTTTGCATATTACTTTTATAAAAAAGATTTTTTTGTTGGCTGTGTTGCAAATTTTTATACCATTAAAATTCAAAAGATAAAATATCGAATAATTTGTATAATTTTTCTAATCAAACAGCAACTTTATTTTTTAAGTGTTTATGTATGAACAAATGAAAAAGTATATCCTTCGTGTAATCTTAAGTTATAATAGTATTTTAAATTTATTGCACACATTCATAACTTTCTTCGTATTGTATATTGCTTTATATAATACACACGAGTGTGTGTGAAGGTAATTGATTAAGAAAATTCATTAATTCATTTTATTTAACTTGTTTGTTAAACAAAAAATTTTGAATGATTAATTTGTATACATATATCATTACTTAATAAGCATATAGCTGAAAATTAAAAATATTGTGTTTAGAATTATTTAAAATGTTATGGATTTTTTCGTAGATGTGAATAAGTGATATAAACGTTAAAATTGTAGAGTCAAATTTATTTAATGTTTATGTGCTATTAGGTCAAAATGTTAATATTTTTAAAAAATCTGCCCAACCTGTCTAGTGGTTAGCGTAATTGACTACGGGGGGGAAGACCTGGGTTCGAATCCCAGCTCGGGCATGGATGTACTTTCTCTCCCTCTGTGTTTCTTGTCCTTTATTCAGATGATGGATGAATGTGACTCGCCCTATAAAAGGGTTTGTGGTGGTGTGGCGTGGGCGATGCTACTCGTACCTCTGTGATTTGGTTCACAGGTGCTCACCGGGTAACGATAAAATGAGTAGCGATTTCCGGCCTTGTTGCGGCAAATGGGCTAATGTACTTACTTGCTCAAGGGTGCCCGCCATTAGAAATAAAAAAAAATATTTTTCAAAAAATTGTTTGCAAATAAATATCATTAATTTTCTAAGTAAACGTTTGGCAACAAATAAATCTCAATTATTTCAAGTCATTTTTTTTCGAAGTTCTCGGAATTAGCTTATTGGTAAGCCGCTGTGTTGAAAAGTTTAATTCGGGAATATCAATACTTCCAACATTGTCTTAAGCATTTCAATAATGTTTTCGATTTAGTAAAATTTTCCCAAAAAATCTTTAACACTCAGCACCTTTCAGGAAACTATTATAAAATACATTTGCATTAACTTGCGCAGTTATGCTTGTTAAAACTATGCTTTACTGTAATTCCATGGAACACTTTTTCAATTAAAGGAAGAATTTGGGGAAATTCTCACGGTTTTGTCCCAATTGTCTTGAGGCAATAATTGCAGTGAGAGATACAATTATCGCTACATTCACATTAAAACCTCCCTCTCTTTTAATTTGCCCTCACCCCTTAATCTCACAAAATCAAATTATCTCGTCTCTTCCACTTAAATAATGAAAAATAACAAATTTAGTGGGGCACAAAAATAAATATTCTTGATCACAAGTCTTCCGCTAAGATGTTTAAATATCAGTTCAATTTTCTTTTTGACATATACCATTCAGTAAAACATACATTAACATATTTTAGATTGTCATTTTCACGCATAAAATTAAATGCTGTATTGAATGAGAACATTTTAATATAATAATACAGGGGTAATATATTTCAATACTTTAGAACAAACAAGCAGTTATTTATACACAAAATGTACATGGTAATAATGAATAGAGATCAACACCTCTATTTTATTTATAAAATAACGAATAATTATTATTTCTGTAAGTAATATCATTATTACAGAAAAATATTTACGCAGATTTAAACTAAGAGTTAACAAAACTGTAGGAACTCAGATTTTAATTACAGAAATCCGTTAATTAGACTTAATTATTCCGAATTTTTCTAGGTTAAGTAAGTATAGTAAAAGGAATTCGAAAATAACTTGTTTACATTTTCCTAACAAGTGGTTATAATGGTTTAAGCAATAAAAAATACTAATTATGTTTTCCCCAATCGTAATAGAAATACATTTTTAACTAGAAAAATATTTAAAATTAAATTCGTTTTTCTTATCTCATATTAAATTTAAATAAAAGGTTAAGTTTTAATAAGAAAGATAGAGACTTATTTTTGTAGAACTCTCTTGTTCTAACACAGCGTTTTGTTAATACATTTTTATAAATTAATTTGCAATATTTTGATATATAGTTAAAAATTTTACCTTCCTAAAATAGATATTTGGTCAAAAATTTAAATTTCTATTCAATAAATACATATTCTTTTCCTAATGAATCTTTAAAGTAACCTAACGAATAAAAATTGAAATGTCTAAATATAATTTTTCTTATATTTCTTCCTTTCATAATATTTAACGTCCTATTTATAATCAGTGCTCTTCTTTATTAAAGTAACTATTTTTAACCTTTTAGACTTGATTAAAGTAACTATTTTTATATTATAAAGCCTTATTTATTAAAGTAACTAAGAAGAAGAAGAACTATTTGCTTAAATAATGAAACTATTTGTATAAATGATGCGCCATATGAATATTAATTTAAAGTGTACAGATATGAATATTTTATCCTCTGTATAAAGGTAACGTAAGCAGATTTATTTAATTGTATTAGGAACTATTACTTACTCGATTTGTATAAATATCATTCACATGAGCAGAAAATGTTTAATTATAATGGTGTTAGTTCCCGAATTCTTTCATTTATTAACAGCCTGCAAAAATATATTGCTCAAATATAAATTAAATGGCCATGCTGAATTTTATTAAATATCACAAATAATACTTTACGAAGTACCATTTACAAGCAAAAAAGTTTTATTTACAAATAAAAAAAACTATTTCTAAGCAAAAGCCTGAAAAAAATTTAGAAACAGTAAAATATTATGTAAATCATTGTATCTTATATTTTAAATCTCTAATATAAATCAGTTTAATTTGCTGTGTTGTCCTTCAGTTGATGATACATACATACTTAACTTATTTATATCTAAAATTCTTCATCAGACTCTCATTCTGAAATTATTACGATATTCATATTGATATAATAGAGATGCATTTTTCCACAAAAAGTTTCTGTTCAGAACCAATAAGATTCTTCATAACAAACTAGTTAGAATACTTCGGTATTTTTTTAATATTTTAAGTAAGACCATATTTTTAAAATTTGGTTTTTCTATTCAGAAATATGAATTTCCAAAAAACTGTAGCACATTTCGCAATGTATACACACATTGAGGAAATAAGCGTCCAGATGTCCTTTCTGAACGTGATCTGAACACGTTTTGTCCTGAATTGCGTTCTATGATATAAATTTCTTTAGATTTTACTAGGAAAGAAAATTATCATACAAATTGAATATAGAAATTGATATATAATCTCATGAGTTTCGAAACATGAGATAAAATTTTGGGACTTTACCAAAAGAAATTATACTTGCCTTCTGTGATTACCGGCAAAATAACAGGTTTCCTAAATTATTAGATTTAATTAGGTTTCAATTTGGTTTTATTCACCAAATGAATTTTTTCAAGTGGTATAAGAAACATGTGGTAGATTCACACTGCCACATATGAAGAAAATTAGGGCACTCAACCAAAGAACAACTATGGAAGGGAAATGTCACACAACATTCTGCAGATCTCCAACCCTCTTAATATTTCTCAAAAGACATCTAAAGGATAATGATAATTATCTCAACAAAAAAAGATTGATAAACTTTAAATTTTTTCAGATAACACTTGGATTCATGTAAATTTTTTACCTGAGTCAAAATTTGAAATGTTTGTAAATATGAATAGCAATTACTTGTGAACTATTTAAAAACTGAAATTCATGTTCCATAGTTTGAAAGGTTTTGTAATAAACTTACCATCACTAACTTTCTTAGAGGTTACCTTGTAGAGAATTTTTAGCAATGTATAGCATACATTGATTTCCGATAAACAATTTTTTTTATTTTGTTTTTCAAATTGAACAATTTATTTAAATCATATTATATGTCATTTGTAAAATAAATTTTATTAAATCACGATGAGCCAGTATTTGTGTAGTAATTTTTATACCAAGGATTTAGATTTATATAGCAATATTTCTATGTTGCAGTAATTAAATTTCCACTTATCGAATTTTAATCCCTTGATTATTTTGAATATATTAAAAATTATTTAATAAAATATTTTTTCCCATAAAAAGTTAAAATAATACAAATTAGTTTTCTTACTTTCAGTAAATTACTCATTTTTCCTTACATAGGAATAATGTATTTTTAATTTAAAATTATTTTAAAGTTATTTTCAATTAATATGAACTTTTTGACAATATAATTATAAAAAAGAATTTTTATTAGAAAATTCTCATCATACGTTTCAAATAGAACAATAGAAAATTTATAATTTTATCTTAAAAATTAAAATTTCTACCAACTAATTGCAAACTTTACTTTTAAAACTGTCAAGTAATAAACTGGATGTAAGCGCCAATCCATATTTTATGGAGATTCTCAAATGATAACTATAAACAGTGCTTTGAGTTTCATTGCTCATTTATTAATAAGATGAGCTGACGCTACAATTAAGCGTGTTTGCATAAATATAGTGATAAAACCTCAAACCAGGTCATTTGAGAGAGAACAATACTGTTTTAGTTGATCTTTTAGCAATTACACAGTTTGCCTCGCCATTATGCTTGCCAGTATTCTCGTTATTTATATTACATGTACTCATATGAAAATCAATTTTATATCATAATTTCAAGACTATCTATATTGAAATTCTTTCAATAAGTACATTGTATTGTTTCAGTTATGGTACTTATAAAGAGCTATAAATCTGCATTGATCATCAGTATGCATGACTTTCATATTCATTTGTATAATCGCTGTCTATTTTAATAACGTATTTTAATTCCTAGACAAGAATTAAAACACGCGTTATTTAATCCTTTAATTTTCCTAATCATTAAAAATGTGATAAGAATAAAATATTTATTCTTATTGCGCGTTTTAATCACATCATGATAAATGATAATACTAAATATTTATTTCTATTTAAAAAGAATCTATTCCACAGTGTAAAATCTGACAATACCAAATTCTGTTTTTTATAATTTTAATAAGATATGTTTTGCCAAAAATGTTGCAGAATAAGATTGCTTATTTTAATGTTTATCTAAGATTATTTCCTCAACTTTTGATATTATTAATAGATAATTATATCTTAACTTCAATAATTCACAAGATATAATATTAAAAAAAAACAGATTGCACAGAACTTATGTTTTTTCATGCTTGTCAATAAAAAATAATGTTAAGAAATACCTTTGTTTAATTTTAATAGATATAATAGGTAGTATATGAATTGCTTTTATAAAATTTTAAAATTATTATTTTTTGTTAGCCCATGATATACTAATGAGATGTTTTTATTCATTTATTAATATTTTTGTTACAGTTTTATAAAGAAACTAAAGATAAATATATACAATATGATACATTAAAAACAATAATGCGTTAAAATTTTTCATTATTAATCAATGCCTGAAAATTTTCTGAACATTCAATTTTATATAAAACTAATTTACTTAACAATTTTTGTAGTTAATATTTAACATTAAAAATATTTTTATTAGAAAAACAAAATTAATTTCAAAAGTAAACGTTTCGGTTAAAGCTTTTTGTGCTTGTGGCTATTAATAGCAATAGCAATGTTTATATTTTCGTAACAACGTTATATACTGAATACAATTTATCTGGAATATATACAAGCTATTTTTAATTATTATTTATTGAAACATTAAAAATTACGTTGCAAACTTTCGTTTGCTAAGCAGTTAACAATAGATTTAGAATTCAAAATATTCGAATCCCATGTTTAGACAAATGATCTATTTGAGTATATTCAGAAATATTTAAAAATTCTGAGAATTTTATAATAATGTACGAAATAAAATTTATATCTTAAAAAATTTTAACTTGCCATAGTTATTATACAATCTCTATAAGCCTTTATCTTCATAAGATAGCTTTATGACATACCTTATTATCACAACATACATAACAACTATAAAATATACTGCTATAAAACTAGATTCACGTTTTTTAGAAATCAAAACAATTTTATCCATTATGCGCTATTTTCTATCCTACGAGAACCAATGGCTCATTACAAGATTTAATTATTTTCCCATAATTCTTATAGTTTCAGATTCTTTAACAATTACTCTTTAACATTACTTTTATTTATGAGTATTGTTTCCCTGGGAATAAATTTTGAAAAAAAACTCTCGTAAGATTCTGATTTATTTTTCTAAATCTAACGCATGCTAAAAGAATTTTACGAGCAAAAGAGAGTAAAATTCTCTTTAGTGGTAAATCTCACAAAATTCATTATTAATTTTTAAAATCGGAGTAAGTCTCTCTAAGCCACATTTAAATTTATATTTATGGGGAATCACATAACATGCAATTTAAAAGAGGAATATGTGATTAAATTGCTTACGTGACTCAATATTCAAGAAAATTAGATAATGATGAATAAATATTAATTAAAATGAGATGAATGTGATTGTTTTCAATAAATTTCATTTCATAATATTAAACATTTTGTAACAAAAACAAAGAAATTATGATTTTATAAGAATGATTGACGAGAAAATGGGTACGCGCAACATTTTCAAACTAGAAAAAAAATGTTACCAGGGTTAAAGCAACTTATTATTTTAATCATTTACTAAATTAAGTTAATGATCTTAATACTTTTCTTGATTAAACTGAATTCATATAATTGGTAAATTAATAATTTCTTATTTTATGCGAAAAGTTAGAAATACTTTGCACATTTATTATAGTCATTATTTTTCTACATTAAAGTTTACAAGTAGATAATAATAATGAATATATTTAAATTTATAAATTAAAAATTACTCAATTTTGAAGTTATATATTAGAAATTTCATAATGCTAATTGTTTTTTCAAGAATTTTGTAAAAATGCTATCAAAACAAAAGATAGTAAATGAACGATATTTTATTTTAGGGACGGGAACTGAGTGACTTTTTTATAAACGGTTACTCATTTACCGTTAATCGGTTGGCAACTGTGAACTAAACTCAACACGGAGGCAAGTAGCATTACCTAAGACACTCCACTATAAACCCGTTTATATATTCATCATCCCACGGAAAAGGAGAGAGAAAAGAACATCAATGCCAGAACCGGGATTTAAACCCTGGATCAATTAAAAAACTATGTGTAATGATATTTGCTTAAGAGCCAGGAATATTAACCACTTAACCATTATCGGACATGAACAATATTACTTTTTATTATAGAAATTCTTCAAATTACTTTGCTCTAGTTCCTTTATTTTGCTTCAACTTTCACTAATCTGATTACCTAAAAATGATATCTGTTTTCCTTTTTCATGCTAAATTTCCAAAAAAATTATACTATTATATTTATATTTACTTATTATATGAAACACTATGTTGATCACATATAGTTTCTAAACAGATCACATAACAGTTAAAACATATCACAATGAAGATTATCTCTGGGATTGACAATCCTTCTCACATTCTTCTTGAATGCCCATTTGTCTCACCAGAAGGAACGAGCTTCGCAAATACTTGAATAACAGATGGCATCCATTCTGTAATTTAACTTCACTCTTTTTCTCTTGTATATATATATATATATATATATATATATATATATATATATATATATGTTCATCTCATGATTTGTCTGTAAGATAATAAGATAATATGTAGTACATTAGTTGTACCTTCGGGTCCTGTGTGATATTCCTTGGTGCACAGGGAGATAATTTTGTTTTCTCAAATAAGTAAAATCAAGATTATTTACTTGTTAGCCAATTACTTTGAAAAGAAGCAATTTTAAATTGAAAAAGTTTTAAAGAATTCTAGGTTATTGCAATAAAAAAACGTTATAAAAGCTGTTAATATGATAATATTAACTTTTTTATCATACATCACGCAACTCAGCAAATAACTTAATTATATACTTAACTTATATTATATAATCCAGGTAGTTTAAATATTTTAATCTCAAGGATAAGAAAATCTCTTTAAAGAGTCACAATAAACCATTTTTACCATTGCGATGAAAGTATTTACATTCAAAATTTCTTATGCATTATATTTAAAGAATGTTTATCCATCTTTTCCGTTTCGAAAATCTCATTGTTTAAGAAATAAAATTATTTATATATTATATTTATATCGAAAAAAAGTAAGCAACCTTGTTTTAAAAAATTTATCGTAACTTCGGTGAACAAAAATATTAAAATTGAAACAAGTACAAGAAATCTCAATAAAATATAAGGATTATCTCAATTTTAATGTTTTATTTGTAATACATTTTTAAATCATACTTTGGTTACTAATTTTATCAATTTTTATGTTTTTTGCGAAGGAATGATTTTTAAAACATATCACAAAATGAATAATAGTAAATTATTTTAATTAATGTTATCTTAAAAATAATATATATATATATATATATATATATATACTCTCATTTCAATCAGAACCTTTTAATAATTATATGATGCATAGTATAATCCCGTTTAGGTCTTATTTAATATTAATTACAAAGAATTTTTAAAATAATTCATGTGGATACTAATTTCCATTTTCTTAATTAGAATTATTGCTTTCCAATGATTTCATAAACTGAATTTTAATTAAAAACATTAAATAATAACCGAAAGAAATTTCTATAAAAAATTGTACTTTTTTAAAATAAGAAATTTTGAAAACTAAAAAAAAATATTTTATAATTAATTTTCTGTTTAACTAGAATTTTTTGTCTTAATTTATAAATTAAATGTATTTAAATATTGCATACAACTTTTTTCATTTCTTTTAAGAGATTAACTTCTTTTTTGAGAAGAAGTCTAACACTGTAAAAGAATTATTAAATTCAAATTTTATTTTATGATTCATTTATTGCATTTTTATTCAAAATGATTCATATTTTTAACTTTAATATAGAGATAAGTTTTTTAAATTCTGATATTAAGGTCCTCAAAAGCAAGAGATGTAATTGATTGCCAAAGGTGTAATTTTGCTTTGCTATATTTATCTGCATTTTTTTAGATTTTATCATATCTTTAATTTAAAATTCATGATAAACAAAACTGTGTAAACAGACTTCTTTTACTTCAAAGAGAGAGAAAGAGTGAGATTTACACAAATGCTAATAATTATTTTTGGAATAAATTAAAAAAAAAAAAATTCTCTTGATTACTAAACGTTGTGATGATCAGGTCGTAATAGTCGACTAAATGTCAAAAAGAACGTATCTTCTAAATTTGGATTCCCAGTATTTTTTATAATTTTCCGAACATACGTGTAAATATTTTATCAGAAATATATAAGCAATATAATCTTTCTTAACTCACAAATAATTTATATCCTAATTATTTTCTCAACACATGATTGAAATATTGAGCAAGAACTCCAAGAGTGGGGTGGCCTGTTTGGTTAGGGCGTCGTTCGCGTTACCAAAAGATGGTGTGTTCGAATCCCGGCTTCACTGAAGATCCTTCGTGTTCACTAATGGCGACTGGGGCACATAAAATCTATCGGGTTACAATGTCCTACATGTTCCCATTACAAATTAATACCTTTGGGGGTGGTTGGAGCCAGGCTATGGTTCTTCACTGGTTTCAATCTCTAAAATTGGAAGTTTCAGATGGTGCTGCCATCTATGAGCCCAAATTCTTACTTCCACCTTCGTATGAGGGTGCTCTATTCAAAAACGGAAGACGCTATCTCTCTGACTTCATTCGCCTAGTCTCTGATGGGTGGGCAAAAGTGTCATCAGAAATAACTCCTTTTCGATGTCTCAAGTGGTAACTGACTGTAAGTACACACATTGCGTATTTACTTCAATTACCATTATCTTGAAATATTTACGTCATAGAAATGTCGAGTACTTTGGTATGTAAGCAATATTTTGTTTGAAGACTTAAACTACATGATCTGTAATTTTTGAGTATGTGGATTTATAAAATTACTTTTTTACTTTTAAATAGAGCCACTCTTTCAGTTTGTTTTGCTATAGTTATAATTTGAAAAATATTATAAGCATTGACCTTGGTTCGCATCTTACTGAATGACTACTAACATTTCCGCAAAATTTAGATTCTGGTATATAATGACATGAACATAATAATATTAATATATTCAGATATGAATCACCATAATAGTGTTCTCTATCAATTTCCATATTTGATATATGCAATGTCATAGCAAATATACATTGTGGCAGGTAAATTTTATTGTAATATAAATGTACCAAGTAACAGCAAATTCTCTGCCATCAATTTGTAGAAAACATTCTTCCCTATACTATAAAATATATCGCCGCAGGTTCATTAGCTTATGTATGATTTAAAATTCAAAAAGACTAAACATATTAGTTGAAATATAAAGAATATCTTACATCTACTGTGTGAATATGCCTTACTTATAATACATACTTAGCATACAAAATACGTCAGAAAGACATATTTGCTGTATATGCCACACATACACTATACCCATTTACTCTAGTGCTATATAAAAGGTTTTGTAAATGAAGTCATATTTTGATTCTTTAATTTGAGTCATGTCATTTAATTGAATAAATTGTTCAAAAATTCCTAAAATGCTTTAATAAAACGCTCTCAGATATAGAAAGTGACTCACAAAAATTATAGTAAAATTCATAAAACTTTCGTTCTAGATATTTTATAAATAATTTATAAAGGCTTCTTTTTTTCTGTCTCTCAAAATCCTAATTACGTGATCTATTGACAAATATTTTCATTTACATATCCTTTAACCTTTTAAGAAGTTTCCATTAATTAGATAAATAATTTTTAGATAAAAGTTTTTATTACAATAGGTGGATTTTTATCGTAGTAAAACAATTAACTTTTGAAAAGTTTCTTTCAGTTAGTAAATAAATATTTTAATCCTCGAAAACTTTCATTTTTCACTCTATTGTCTAATACCATTTATCTCATAACTTCATAGTATTTAGTTTAATGTTAAATAAATAGGTTCTTCTAAGAATGTAAATTAGAATTTAATTCAATATTCTTCATTGTACATATAAGCAAAAACTTAATTATCATTCTTGACTATTCATTTCTCATTATTTTTATTAGTACAAAGAGAGAGTACTTAAAAAAGCCTAATTATCATAAATAAATTATTCTTATGTTGAAAAGCTTAAAAATTATATTGATGATTAATTCATCTTTTTAATGCTTCCTCAGAAGCATGTCGAACGCTTTGCCTTTAATAGCCTGTTTCAAGAATATTAAATCACAGTCTGTGCTATTTTAAGCACTAACAAAATTTTTGTTATCTTACAAATTTTACTCAAAGTAATTATTAAAATTTTCCCAATTTATCACATGAAGACATATATTATGCAAATTATTATATAAATATTAATTTCAATGTTTTTATGTAAAAACAAACATTTGGCTTTTGAAACTTTTATGTTATTGTCACGAATTACTTTGATGGTTTTAACGAATATATACAAAATTTATAATTAAAAGCAACTATTATTTCCTATTTCCCAGAAAACTTTAATTTTCCCAGTTTTGTAGAAAAACGAACAACTTGCATTATTGTATAGAATTTTATTGAAACTAAAAACTAATATTATAATTTGATTTCTTGTACACATGTGGATGTGTATTACTATAGAAAACAACTTATCTTCATTCAATTGTATATAAATAATATTTATGAAATTAACAAATGATATTTTAAAACTCACTTACTTGAATAATTGTGGCAATAATTATTATTTTAGTGCTAAATATAAATGTATAATAAGTCAAATGCTTTAGTTTATTGGTACAAATTACAGAAGATACTTTTGAATTCAAATGAAAAATTCAGTTTTCAAAAAAATTTACTCATTAGATAAAAATAATTTTGATGTTCATGAAATTATCTTTCTATGATACTTACAAACTCAATACAAGTATTTATCCTGTCTTTCTACTGAAATCATTTACTGATTTCTTTTGTTGGTGTATTTGATAAGAAATGCCTAAGAAATATAACATTTCTGAAAATTATCAGTACATAATTTTTGCACATATGCATACTTATAAATATTCGCTTACATTCCACATTATATTTTGCACTATGAAACGGCAAAATACATGTAAGAAATTGATATAAATTTTAAATTAAAATAGTAAATTTTAAAAAATTTAATTTTTATAAACTTTTATTAAACTGTTTTTAAAATTGAAAATTTTAAAATTTTAGGGTATAAAAATTTTTTGTATATTATTTTAAATGATCACTGCATTTACAGTAATCATCAATGCAATCGTTGCTTTTGTTAGACATAAAAAATCAACTGTTTTATCTGTTCCAATAAATATTAATTTCTATAATGATTTTGATTATATATATTCTATAATAAAAGTAATGATTTCTTATAATGATTTTGATAATTACTTCATTTTAAATCCAAATTTTTTATAGATGCATTTTTATTTAAATAAAATAATGTACACTGGTTGCACTCCCAAATCTCATATTTAATAAAATTAGAAATCTTTCGTAAAGTGAAAAAAAAATCATTATTTCTTTTATTCTATTCATTTTATTTTTGTGCAAGTCTTGTAATAAAAATTATTT